>CAXKVY010005311.1:0-18395 GCA_964058915.1 Tetropium fuscum | reverse complement strand
AGGCTCCAAATCGGTCCCTTCTTGAGACCCGCTCCGTCACTCAGAATTTGCGTTTCCTTTTTAGTATTCCTTTTCTCAAAATTATTCGGCAATAAAATCGCCACGCTTAAATGTATTAAACCAGAGACTTATTAAACAAAAGTTTTGCGTCACTCTCCCCCATCCCTGATTGTAAAAAGTGGGGAGTTGCGCGTTGTGCGATTATTTTCCATATATGATGGTATTTTCTCAACCTTTTTCTATGCTATGGCCTTATGTTGTAAAATTGTATACTATGGTTTCAGCACAGTTTATAGCCTATTGGTTATAAACTGTGGCTCTGGGTCCTCTGGGAAGAAGAAGGGAAAATTGGAAATATGAGAAAGAGAGAACATGGAAATTGGAACATATCACTATTTTTCAGCAAATGCAAAATGTAAACAAACTAAGTGCTAAAATCACAACAAGAAACCCTCCGTATGCCGATGGCTAAAATGAATCAATTAAACATTCGATATGTAGATTTCCCAAATATATGCCGGATCTGTTTATGTACTGACGATCTGCAACAATTTCATGAATTGAAAATAATTCCTTTATTAAAAATTATCACTGGTATTGAGGTAAGTTTACTGTTAAAAACACGTAAGCATAAAACTATGCTTATATTTCATGCACCTACCAAATGGTAGGTGCATATATTTTATCAATCAATACTTGTAATTTGAATTGTAGGTGCTGGAAACCGATATGCTGCCAAAAAAAATGTGCAAAGTCTGTGTAAGCTATTTAGAAGACATTTCTCTATTTATTGATAAATGTAAAAGTAGCAATAAGTTTCTTGAAGAAGTTTGCTTAGAGGATAATAGGGTGACTGAAGATGGAGACAATACTACATGTTATTTTAATGATACTGAAGATTTTGTAAAATCAAAAGTGGCTGATAAAGGCAATGCGTTCCCATCTATAAAAGATGAGGTAGCGCACTCTGATTTAGGCAAACAGAAGTGCTTAGTCTGTGGGGTGCAAGTAACTCGTGGGGGTTTCAAGAAGCATTACAGGCTTAACTCGAAATGCCGGCCACATGACTGTAAATGCCCAGTGTGTGGTAAATCCTTTTATCCCAGGTACAAACTAACCATACATTTAAAATCACACAAAAGAAATATGACGTATCAGTGCACTGAATGTTCCATAACATTTGCGTTTGCTGAAAATTTACGAAGACATGCTCTTATGCATAAGGGCATGAAACCATTTGTTTGCAGAATATGTGGAAAAGGTAAGTCTGAAAAATATTTTTGAAAAAAATTAAATCAACACATTTTAAGGCTTTTTACGTAAAAGATCTCTAGACGAACATATGAATTTTCATACTGGTAAAACACCCTATATATGCATGTACTGTGGCGAGGGCTTTAAAAGGCTTGCTGACCATGCCTCACATATTTACCATACCCATAACGTCAATACAGAAGAAATACCAAAACACAAAAGAAAGTATACTGAGAAAAGGGTGCACTTGAACATAGAATGTAAAATGTGTGGAAAGATTTTTGCCAGTAGATCCGGATATGCTAACCATCAACTTATCCATAACGGAGTTAAGACGTTTTTATGTAATATTTGCGGTAGAAAGTTCAGATCTAACCCGGCATTACAGAGTCATATACGAACCCATACTGGTGAGAAGCCGTTTGTATGTAAAGAGTGCGGAAAGAGTTTTAGGCAGAGAAATTCTCTAAACGTACACATGTCACATCACGTAACAGAAAGTTTGTTAAAGTGTCCCCATTGCGATAAACGGTACTATACAAAGAACAGTTTAAATAGTCATATTTTAACTCACAATGCCTCACCTCTAGTGTGTCCCCATTGCAGCAAGCGGTTTCTCAAAGAGAACACTTTACACAACCACTTATTAACCCATAAAAGTGCCAATGCACACGAGTGCGCGTTGTGTAAAAAATCATTTATATCCTCATCACGTTTGAATGTTCATTTGAGGACACACAGCGGCGAGAAGCCCTATCCGTGTAAGATTTGTGGAAAGCAGTTGGCTCAACCGCAGACCCTAAAGGTTCATATGAGACAGCATACTGGAGAGACGCCCTACAAGTGCTCTAATTGCAATAAAGGGTATCACGACTCTAGTAACCTCAAAAGGCACTTTAACCGTCATCATGGCAATAATTACTCCAAGAATGAAAAGAGCAAAGACGAACATAACCTAGCTAGTAGTTAATCCACAAAGTGCAACTAGTAACATAAATCATAAATGCTAGGTTACTGTAATTTTTTTTTATAATAAAACATGTCCTTAATGTTTTCTATAATTTCTAGTCCTATCACTTTTTATAATTAGTTCATTTACTATTATACATATTATCGACTGTTATATATCATAATATATATAAAGACAAGAAATACATTTTGATTGTTGTAATGCCTATTTGAATTCATCTCACATATTAAGAAGTCAACAAGTGTAAAATGGTATCTAATCAAGTAAATAACAACAAAAAATAAATAAATACTGGTAAAATTATGTACACAAAAATAAACATCAAATTCTCTATTAAAAATTTAAGCACCTAAATGACGCCTGCATCATTTCTTTTTGCCCCAATAATCCTCACTTTGCATCTCTGAAAGCCTGGACAGTGTCCTATCAAAAGCGAAAATTTCCTCAGCACCAGTAAATATGTTGGCAGTTAAGTCATTGTCACCGATTTTCAAGTCGTCCATCAGCATTCTATGCTCATCACTGATTCCTGCAGTGTCTTTCGACATGAAGAACAGTTCTTTTATAGGAACATCTGCCGTAATAATTACCTTAGTTTGATTATCATACAATGCATCGATTAACGTTATAAATCTTCTAGCCTCTGAGCGCATTTTCACCAAATCAATTTTGGGCACGTCTCGAATTATTATAGTGTGGAAAAATTGGGTTAGATGTAGGTAGTCGTTTGCACCTAGAGGCCTATCACATAACTCATCGAAGGATGTTTCTAAAACGCCCCCGCAAACTCTTCTAAAGGATACATCCCGACCCAAAATAGAAAACGTTTTACTCCTCACCACGTCATTCTCCTTGGATGTCAACACTTTAAAGATTTGGGCTATCGGATCCAACTTGAATTTAGACTTTTCGAAGTAGTTTGTTTTAGCGCCTACGCCTTTTAAACGGTAATCTATTCCTGAGTCTAGAGTTGCTAATTCACAGTGGCTTTTTAAAATTCCTATAAAAGGAATAAAATTTGACCGCTGCAGGCCATTCTTGTACAGGTCATCGGGGGGTCGATTACTTGTGGCTACAACAACTACCCCATTGTCGAAAAAATATGTAAAAAGTCTTTTTAAAATCATTGCGTCCGCAATGTCAGTAACTTGGAATTCGTCGAAGCAAATTAGCCAAGAATTTTCAATAATTTTATCAGCCACTGGTGGTATAGGATCAAATGGCTTTGATTTTCTCTGTGTGTAATCAACAACTATTTCCTGTTTCAAGTCATGCATCCTTTGGTGTACCTCCACCATAAACGCATTAAAATGAACCCTAGTCTTTCTCTCTACATTACAACTATTATAAAACAAATCCATCAACATAGTCTTTCCTCCCCCAACAGCACCATAAATGTATAAACCTTTTGGTACAGCTTTTTTGCTACCAAACAGTTTGTTAAAGAGATTATTTTCCACGGGTCTGTATTCTTTTACATCTTCATAAACTCTTTGTAGTTGATCTATAATTCTTAGTTGTACTTGATCCTTCTGTAGTTTACCCGATTTAATTTTCCTTTCCAAACTTTCCACAGGGCCATCCACTAAAATCTTGTGTTGCGCTCTTAAGGAATAATATAACTTTGAGATAACACTTTTGGTGTACCTTCTGTTTACTAAGGTATAATTTTGAATTGCCAAATTGAATTTCGTCATCTTCGGCGTCCCAGAAAATAAACAATCTTGGTTATTCCTTAAACTTTAAAGGTACTTGTTAGAGCTGTTTCACGTTCACATTTTTGTCTGCTTGAATTTGTTATACGTTTACGTAATATAGGTATAGGCATTTACCCCTTTACCTGTATTGAATCACCACAACACATGACCAGTGCCACAGCTAACAGCTGACAGCTGTGACCAAGCCACAGAAGTAGGAACTTCTGTGACATACATTAATATATACGTTCTGTGGCCAAGCGACCAGTGAGCAGAAATTTCCTTCAAAGATTCAGAGTAGAGACAATCATCTGGTTTCGTCTCTAGTTAATTTTCATTTCAGTTTTATTATTATTTTTTATAAATAATTAATCAATTCAATGTGTGATATCCTGATAATTTATTACCACCATAATAATCTAACAGCAGAGTGTACTACACCTACTTTTATGAGGTAGGCCTGACTTAATCAGCAACTCTTCCCTGGAATCATCGATGGAACATTAATCTTGTTTTCAGTGCTGTGACAGTGGCATAGATTAATATTTATTATATTGACAGTGGTGAACAAAGATGGCCACAGAAGAATCAATCATTCGGGTGTCGCTAAAATTAAATTCATCGGAGGTCTGCTGAAGTGGTTGGTAGCCTAACAGCAAAGCGTTTGCTCTGTGTATTAGTTTTATGCAATCATATACTTAAATATACGTGTACATGGCATAAAAGGTCTGCCAAATAGGACCAGTTTCCTCACAATTACTGTTATCACAGGGTCGATGACGCAGAAATCTGCTCATTACACAAAATAGTACTTTTTCCAACGCGTTACATAAATAGCTATTCACGGCATAGCTATTCACCGACACCGAATGGGTGTCGGTGATGTAAAATAGTTTGACGTTTAAAGTGACACTTTTCAAAACCCTTTGATGTTAGGAAACGTCTTACTTTTCACAACCAGTTACGAAAAGAAGAATTTTACGCAGCTCGTTTTGTAAAGTTCATTTCATAGTAGAGGTTATTTAGACCTGAAAAGCTATGAAAGTGATAAGCTGTCACACCGTTACAACCTGCTGGAAAGTTGTTAAGCGTATAAAATTCAGAGTTTTCTTCCCATAAAATATAAAATTGGTCACAACTAGAAAATATTTGTATCAAATACGTTGGGAAACACTATTTTGTGTAACTCGCATCCTTTTGCGAAACTCGCTAGCGCGCTCCTTCCGCACAAATCTGCTCGTTACTCGTTACACAAAATAGTAATTTTCCCAACGGTTACATAAAGAGCTATAGCCACAGACTGTAGTCTGTGGCTATTAGCCAATGGCAACAGGTGAATACTCTTGAAACCACCAAACATTATAGAAATAGGAACGTTATGCTATTAACACAGGAAGATGAGCTTTATCACATAACATAGATGAGACACATCATAATACACTGTATCCTTATTCTGTGCCATTAGGAAAGAAGAATCTGAAGAATTAAAATTAACCTATCTTATTTGAATTTTTATTTTAGTGCAACAATATAAAAATAATTGTAAAAATGTTATTCTGCGCTGAAATAACTGATTTTAGAATAATACACAATGTATTGCGATCCATGGCTATAAAAGACGTAAGGATATAACATTATGTGATGATATTACCTACGTTCACAAATATTTTTTTAGTTTGTGATATTACGACCTATGGAAGAGGGGTTGAAAGTAACATTAGATGAAATGAAATGTGTAGAAACATCAGCGTACATACCGTGTAATATGTTTTCTTTCTACCATATAGATAGTACAGATGACATAGTTTTTAAAATAAGTCTAAAAACTCTAGTGGAAATTCTAAATATTTTTGGGGACGATGGAAATCCTAATTTAAAGTTAACATACAAGTCTGAGGGATCCCCATTATATTTAGTGTATGTTTTGCATATAGCTATGTGTTTAAATTAATTTTGTACTTTCAGAATGAAACATAATGAAGAAAATATAACTGTTGACTGTGAAATTAAGACGATGAATGTAGACAATTTTAGCATGATAAGTCTAGCTGATGAATGTGACTTAAATAAAGTAGTTATCAACGCCAATATATTTGCAGAATTACTGCACAGGCTGGATAATTCTGCAGATGAGATATCGGTGACTTTAAGCCCAGATCCTCCGTATTTCACACTAGCAACTAGCGGTGTCTCGGTAAGTAGAATTATATCGAACTGTGTGCAAAGTTAGACTCGTAATTGACTTAAGGGGACCCTATAAATAGGTAAGCATTGTAATAATTTACTTTTATAGGGCGAATCGGAAGTCCATATTTCCAAAAATTCAGAGTCCGTCACGATATTTCAATGTAAAAAAACTGTAACATATCATTATAGCTTCTCGAATATTAGGCAAATATTAAAAGTTATGGGTTATGCTAATAAGGTTGCTATATCCACAGGAGAGTCGGGATTGCTAGGCTTGCAGCTTGTTATACTTTCGGATGAAAAACAAATGTACGTTGAATATTATGTTACATCACAGTATATTGAAACGGAATAAATTGTTTCGTAAAGTAAAATTTTTTGTCTAAATGGTGTTATGAATTCATTTCTAATATATATATAGAAATAATCGTTGAGCATTGAATTAAGATAAGAGGCTATTAAAAACAAGTGTATTTACAAAATTTTCAATGTACAAATACAAGCAATGGTGGTTAGAAGAACAGTATTATTTTAATGCTTTCCCAACGGCTTCCGTAACACTTGTATATCCATCCTTAACTAGCAATTCGACAAGTTCTTTCTTCACTTTAGCGACCACTGGTGGACCTTCATATACGATAGCTGTGTAGATCTGAACCAAACTTGCACCAGCCTTGATTTTCTCATATGCGTCCTGCCCTGATGATATGCCACCAACACCTAAAGTGGACAACGTACAATTAATAATAAAAACTGGGACAAAATGAAAAATTAATAACACTAAGAAACGTAATTAATAATTACTCATCACATCGCACCTATAATAGGTATTCCCCCAGTCAATTTGCTCATGTCTGCTATCATCTTCGTAGACGTATCTTTTAGAGGCTCCCCACTTAACCCACCAGTTTCATGTTTGGTATCCACACTTTTCAAAGTCTCCGGCCTGTCTATAGTTGTGTTGCAAACAATTAACCCATCGACTTTGCATATTTTCTGTTTAACAATGTTGGCGATGTCTTTTCGTTCTTCATAGCTTAAGTCTGGGGCTAACTTCAGCAACAGAGGGGGTTTTTCCTTGACTGGTAAATTGTTCCTTGTCTCAACTAGGATACTTAGTAGTTGTTTGAGGGTTTCTTTGTTCTGCATGTTTCTCAAACCAGGGGTGTTCGGACTAAAGCAAGGATTGATTTGAATTGACACAAGCTGTTTGCACAACTAAGTTCTTACTGGTTCTTATCTATTTATGTTGCTAACTAGATAGTCAGACTAAAGCATGGATTGATTTGAAATGACACAAGCTGATTGCATAACTACTTTCTTACCTACTTATGTTGATAACTAGATAGTCAGCTGTGGGTCCAAATTTTTTAATGCCTTCCACATAGTCGTTCACAGGATCAGAGGAGGTTTTGTTTTTTCCCAAGTTCACACCTACTATTCCCGATTGTGCGTTTTGCTTTACGTTTTCTATTCTTTGCAAAACTTCGTTGTGGCCTTCACTATTGAAACCATACCTTTAACATCATTAGTAATCATAATACCTTTGCTTTTATATTATTTAAATAGCATACAAATAGGTATGTAAATATATCTTTATTAACAACATAGATGCACAATCGGTTTTCAAACAATTCTGATGTATCCAAAGATAATACCTATTTATAACAGCTAAGTCCTTTGCTAACCGAAAAACCCTAGGCTTTTCATTCCCCAGCTGCGGCTCTGGTGTAACAGACCCAATTTCGACAAAACCAAACCCCATGTCCTTCAGCCCTAGCACCGCTTTACCATCTTTATCAAATCCAGCTGCGATTCCTACAGGGTTTGGAAACTCCTTCCCGAAAATGTTCACTTTCTACGATTTATATATATTAGGTACTTAAGTTTTCAGTTCCTCCAATAATATTGCGAGACGTGAAAAACTGAAAACTTAAGATGAGCGTGTATGTTACGATACCTACAAGAATTTCTGAATCTTTGTACAGACTCTTGGGTACAAGCCTATATTTGCTAACAAATACTGCCAAATTGTGTGCTCTCTCTGGATCCAGCGTGTGCACAATAGGCATAACATAGTTCTTGTAAAAATTCTCATTCCCTTTGTAAATGCTTATGGCTGTGAATGATCCATACCCGGCTAGTGTCACAAACAAAAATGATTTCAGTTTACTCTAAAAAGAAAAGCTATCAGTTTTAATTGTTATGAATAATAGGGGTATCATTACCTTTGAGCTTAATTTGCTCATTTTGATAGCTATTAAATGAGAAATTCAAAAATCTAAATGTCGGACATAAGACATGGGTCCCTGTACAGTTAGCCTGCATAGGTTATGTATTATTTCTATTTCTTCTTCTTCTTTTCTGGTCCTCTGACCTGAGAGTCGTGAGTTCTGATAACAGACACATAAAAAGAAAATATAAGATATAAGTAAATTTCAACAAACGCGGTCTGTGACCAACTGAAGACAGGAAATACGTAATTTTCTGGAGCTGATTCTGCGCCGTTCATATTTCGCAGCGGTAGTGGTGTTTGAATAATCGCGCCAAGCTTCGTACAGACCTAAACATTATGCCGAACTACAAACAGGTCAACGAAGCGAACGGCCTTTTTTGAGTTCGACGATCCCAACAACAAGTGGAACATATCTGGACATATACGGAAACGAATCACTTAGAAGTTGTACAAGTTTTTTCACCTTTCTCGAGGATCTTCAGAGTGATGTACGATTTGTTTTATGGATCATTTATACTAAAATCTAACATTAACACTCTACGATTTAGAAATGTCACTGTATGAATCGTAAAGTGTTTACGTTAGATTTTAGTATATGATATGATCAATAATACAAATCGTATATCACTCTTAAGATCCTCAAGAAATGTGAAAGAACTTGGTCAACTTCTAAAGCCTGATTTATAAATTGCCGTCCGTTCGCCCTGGTTGCTGGTTCTTGGTTCTGACGCATGAGCATTACGTACTACCGTGATTTATTTACATGGAGAGAGGTTAAATTTGAAAATACTCGAGAAACTTACCTGCCATGCCATTATGCATTATAATTATCTAAAATATATACCACGTATTATAAACAAAATATCTCACTAAGACTACTAGACGTCACTACGAGTCCTCTTCTAGCGTATTGTTCAGAATGCATGAATGCTATTTTCTTAACAAAATTAATACTAACGCGCAATTTAATACCACAAATGGGGCATGTAGTATCCCCATCTACAGAGGAAACTTTGTTAAGTACATATTTTTAGTAGGTAAGTAAATTAGTTACCTTTATTATTATAGTTACAATTTTTTTGTTTAGTTACTGATTTTCCATGTATTTTTGATTTGGTGATATAATGTTTTGGTGTCGTATGTATATTAGAAATTAGAAGGTAATAGATTAAACACGTTTTTGTATTTTTGTAATTGCTGTTACAATCAATGGGTTATCGGCTTAAAATTATACATTCATATCCTGGAAACCCTCATTTCGGGGATTCAGGATGTTTTGGAATTCAATTATTAACTAGGCGATGCAGGGAAGATTAAGGAGGTGAAGCAGCTTGTTTCGTTTTCGTATTTTATTTGCTGTTTTCTGAACTTTTTGATTTTTTCTACTTGAATCGGATTTGGAATTTTTGAATTAACGCGAATAATCGTTCTTAGCATGCAAAAATCTTTTATTAATTTTAGTGGCATCTCATTTTCTTTTTGAAGTGAATACTTCTTTAGCCGCATGAAAGTGATTTTTCAAGGTTGCGTCACGACACGTTTTATAACATTTTCGCCTGGCAAGTGAGATAAAGCATATGACAAATGTGAAGGAGAGAGAGAGAAACAGAGATCCCGAATGCCGCTTTGACTTGGGCAACGATCCCCCACAAGTATTCTAAAGCGGAAAGCAATTTTGATATAATTTATAAACAATCGTGACACAATCGGAATTAACTAGAATACAATATTACTTATGCATACCCTGCTGGATATATCTGGATTGGGCTTTCGAACCTGAGTCAAATGGATGATGATCTTTTCGCGGAGGATGTGTCCTTGCCACTACTTCACTTTCTTCGTCAGAAATTCGGCTTAGATATGAAAAACGACCGGAACATTGCCCCGACTAAATCAGGAACAACGATTGATGCTCTTATATTCTCGAGAAATCTTCATCATTTAGAATCACGAACATATGTGTCACACTTCAGTTACCATAAAGCCAATATGTACAATACCTCTCTCTCTATCTATATCTCCCCGTCTCTCTATATTTCTCTCTCACACACGCACTCTCTCATCGAATCGGTAAAGCAGTATTCACTTCTATCACGTGTACTGTGCTGCACGCGGAATTTTTAAAAAATGTTTTATATGCTAAATATTTAACAACGACCTACTGATATGTGATATGAGCCCGATGGCTATGGAGGCAACTGCTGCCTTTGTCCTCCTTTATGCCTGAATGATGTCTAATACATTTGTCATTAATGTCATTTAGGTGTTTTCATTTCATTGTTTATTGATCTCCAATTCCAGGAGTCCAATAAAACTTAGGAGATTATTTTTAATAATATATTTATAGTGCTTCTGGCCAGTGGTGAGCATATTTATTATAATGCCTAATATTTTTTTACATTTACATCTACATTTTACATTCATTTTTTATTTGAACATATTTGCTTTGCAATTAAATTATACCTACGGAAATATAAAAGGTACAGATTTACATCTACGGGCTCATAAATATGCTATTTATTCTACAAACACATTCAGTAATTAATAGGGTATACAGCATCGGTGGCAATACCGAACTTATTTTGTTTATTGGCAACCATTCTCATATAGCCATTCTCGCCCCATGAGGTGCCCCAGGAGTTCTTTATTATCCAATAATCCCCAAATTCTTCATCGGTACTGTAGCCAATTATTAAAACCGCATGGTTCACCTCACTGTCCTCTGCTTCTTTATCGTATATTCCACCGCCATAGAAGTGGAAGCCGAAATCGTTTGCATCGATAGCAGCAGCTATGGGACCAATCTTGGCAATGGCTTCCCTCAAATGTTCTTCGTTGCCTTGGGCAGAAAAGCAGAATTAAGCAGCGAAATAGTAATTTTCGTGTACGGTAGGTAGGCTAGTCTCGAGTAGATAAATCGGTTATAATTGACAACGCTGTTAAAAATGCGGTAGCAGGTGTGAAGGGATCGATATAATAAGGGGTTTTTGCTCGGGTTTTTATATCTCATATTTCGATGTTACAAACTATATCTACATCTTCTAATGGACATATATCGATTAGTGTTTTATTTCTTCCTGTCTTTTCTTATACATTTTTAAAATAAATTGGTTATATTCTTAGATCATTTGACAGTATTTTTTTCATTTTGACAGCTTTTACAGGCGTATGAGATTAAAGAGTTCGCATATACCGACGCATTATTGCATTTTCAATTATTATCAAATGAAGCTGCGGGAAAACTAATTCCAGGAAAGTGGTCTAGTGACGTCTGGGATGCGGTAAGACATGTATTTTAGTCTAAAATAATACGAGTAATGTAGGTAGCTCATCTTTGTGGGCAAAATATGCAATGATAAAATCGTAGCTGCTGGTTTACAAAAAGATGTGTGAAGAAACTAGCGGTGTGAAGAAACTAGTGATGTGTATACAGTATGTGTATAGAAAACAGGTAGGGTAGGGTGGGCCATCATGAGACATGGGTCACGATGAGACATTCTAGTATTTCAGTTTAGGTGTGGTTGTGACATCTCTCGGTCAAGGGACAAACTAGACTTCATATGCTCTTATAGTAATATAATTCTGTGCATAGTGACCCAAGGTTAGGGGCCACTATGAGACATGCAAACAAAAATTAAATATTTCTTTTACCGGACACACATCTGTTATAGTTTTTTTTACATATTCATCTTACGTTATAATTATGCGGTGCAAATGTATCTGCACCATGATCTTAATAAATAAGTGTAATATTAAAAGCAAACTTTTTCCGTCTCATGGTGGCTCACGCCCACCCTCCCCTATACCAATTTGTTTTTATTAAATCCTTAATTTCTCCGAACTCCAACTCCGAAACGGAATGAGAGAGACTCATAATGGTGTATGAATAATGTAAGCACAGGATGAAATAATAGTATATTATTCAATGAGCAACAATTACTGGCAAATTAATTGCGAGTTGAATAGTATAATTTGTCTACGACCATTTACGTTTTTTATCTTGTATGAGTTAGGTTATTTTTCAGTTCTTAATACGTGTTTGGGGAAATATCGAAAAATCAGTTGACACGATTCGGCGGTCATATAGGCATCTTAGTTTTAGTACAAATATTCAGAATGTTGTGTGTACGTTGCCATGGCAACATATTTATTTAAATAAATGTAAAGTGTATAATAATTATCAGCTGTTATTAATCAATACGATTGTATAATGGCTCCTTGTTCAAAACAACACTTTTCAAGTTATTATTGAATTAATATCAAATGGTCGTGGACAAAGACGATTTAAGTGGTGCATAGTTGTTTAAAAAGACCGGTATGATTGTGACCCAGAAATTTTTGTTGTTCGAGAATAAAGGCATTCGTTTTTCCAAAATATGTCTCATCCCGAAGAGAACCTAAAGCTAAAGTGCATACGATCTAAATTGAAATCGCTTAAAAAACAAAAACTCGAAAAAACAAAGAGGGCGCTCATGCATACTGTCGGCATCTCCGCCGCTTTTGTTTTACATAAAAACTTACCGACTTTTTACATTTTATGCGATTTCAATTTAGATACTATGCACTTACTGATACTATACACCTAGATACTATACACCTAGAAAAAATGTTTTCTAGATAATATTATGAAATTATTTAATGAAGAATAATTAGTATTTAAGGGGCCTTATTATTCTCCGGTACCTTATGGAAAAGCATAGGGATGATACCACAGAAATCAAAAGAAAATAGAAGTGAATTAACGCGCGATCTGTGACCAAATGAAGACACCGCATTTTCTGGAGGTGATTCTGCGCCGTTCATATTTCGCAACGGAAGTGGCGTTTGTATAATCGCACCTAAGATTAATTTAACCAAAGAAGTAATTTATCCATCGAGGATAAAGGGAGAAAATTATAAAATATGAACTGAAACTTACTTAGTGCCTATAGTCCCCAGTACACCGACTCTCTCGATTACAACAGTGGTAAGAATGGTGTTAACGGCTTCTTTTTAACGAGTCTACTACACTGTAAAAATTTCCTTTAATTTGATGCATAATCTTTCAATTAGAATTAAAAAAATAAGTTGTAATACAAAATCGTAACAGCGCAAGAACGACAGCTTGAGCTGCTGCGCTTGCGGAAAAACGCCAATCCCGTACTCTGCAAATTGTACAGTGTATAGTGCTTTCGTTTGATATGCAAAGCAATGGAATGTGGTGCTCAGTGGCGCGCGCAATTATCCTAATATAGGAAATATGTTAAATACAGTCAAAAATTTCAAAAAGTCAAAAATATTGCACATTTATGAATATGACATAATAAGACATCTTTTGAAGTCACTTCACCTTGGTTGCGCATGATGATACGCCACTGGGCAGTAAAGCCAGTAAATCGCCGGCTTGTTCATGCAGTTGTCTTCTAAGTGAGCGAGAAAGGAAATGGGATTAATATGAGTTGAAGAGGGATAGCGACCGATATGTTAAGCCGCGGACTGGAGACCCTAGTTCTATTCACAAGAAATTGTGGCGGTATACAATTTTACACTAAATATCCTTTGGTATTGCATAGTGATGTGATTTACCGCTTCTGTACTAATTGGTACGGGTTTTCTTTGTAAAATTGCCGCACAATTGTTTTCTCTAGTTTGTATATCAAACGAGAACACTATAGTAGACTCGTTAAAATGAAGGCGCAACACAATTTTTACCACTTTGTTGTAATCAATTTCAAAAAAGGGCTATGTACTGGGGACTACTATAATTAATCAATAATTTATATTAAATATAGAATATTGTTTACATAAAAAAATCACAATTGATTTTATAAAATATTATTATTTTATGGAAATTTATGTTCTCTGTTACTTCTTTCCTCCTTCCTCAACTTCCTTATTTCTATGTTCAGTTAAACTGCGCAAACTCACCTCCAGACACGGAATCCATGTTAGCGGCACAGGAAAGTTATTGGCGGGATTATGCTTTTTCCGTTCTAGTAGTTTTATTACTGTGGATGATACACATGGTGAATGTCAAGCTTACCACTTTCGATGATTCCAAATCCCTTGATCGAGGTAATGTTGTGAGCTTCGTCGTAGCGACATCGCAGCGTATCAGCAGCATCGTAAGGATATGCATCTTTCGAAGCAATACCGTCATTTGTATGGACGTAATACATGGCTGCTGCCATGTATCCACCGCTACAGCCCACATTGGGGTCATCGATGCAATCGATCAAGTTTTGCTCGCTCAGCGATACCAAACTGCCGCTTTTCAGGTAATACTGAGCCTCGATAGCACCAGTCTAAAAATTGTTAAAGATTTGTTTTATATATATATATATATATATATATATATATATATATATATATATATATATATATATATATATATATATATATATATATATATAGATATATATATATATATATATATATATATATATATATATATATATATATATATATATATATATATATATATATATATATATATATATATATATATATATATATATACATATATCTATATGTATATATATACATATATATATATATATATATATATATATATATATATATATATATATATATATATATATATATATATATATATATATATATATATATATATATATATATATATATATATATATATATATATATATATATATATATATATATATATATATATATATATATATATATATATATATATATATATATATATATATATATATATATATATATATATATATATATATATATATATATATATATATATATATATATATATATATATATATATATATATATATATATATATATATATATATATATATATATATATATATATATATATATATATATATATATATATATATATATATATATATATATATATATATATATATATATATATATATATATATATATATATATATATATATATATATATATATATATATATAATAACCTTTGTAATGTTTTACATGATACAGAACCCTTGCTCTGCTTGTTAGTTTTCAATTACAACACTCTGGGTATAGTAACTTTTGAAGTGAATACGTCACGACACATTTTATAACATTTTCGTCTCGCAAGTGAGATAAAGCATATGACAGATATGAGGGAGAGAGAGAGAAACAGATTTCGAATGCAGCTTTGACTTGGGCAACGATCCCCCACAAGTGTTGTAAAGCGGAGAGCAATTTTGATATAATGAGAAACAGAGATAGCGAATGCAGCTTTGACTTGGACAACGATCCCCCACAAGTGTTCTAAAGCGGAAAGCAATTTTGATATAATTTATAAACGATCGTGACAGAATCGGAATTAACCAGAATACAACATTACATATGCATATCTTGCTGGATATATCTGGATTGGGCTTTCGAATCTGATCCAAATGGATAATGATCTTTTTGCGGAGGATGCGTCCTTGCCACTACTTCACTTTCTTCAGTTTAGATATGAATAACGACCGGAACGTTGCCACGACTAAATCAGGAACAACGATTGATCCTATTAATCCGATGAAAAAAAATCTCGAGAAATCATGTTCGTGATTCTATATGTGTCACACCTCAGTTACCATAAAGCCAATATGTACAATACCTATCACTCTCTCTCTCCCTCTCCCCCTCTCGCTTTCTCTCTCTTCCCTCTCCCTCTCTCTCTCACTTTCTCAACGAATCGTTAAAGAAGTATTCACTTCTATCATGTGTACTGTGTTGCACTCCGGTTTTTTTACCTGCTGTCTTTGCAGATTTTAGTAAATGATAAGTAATAAAAAATACACCTGGTCAATATTGACACCGAATGTAGCATATGTCAAACAATAAATGACGTGGCTGCTTCAAATTTCCGTATCACAACATAATATATTAATATATTATGAGAAACAAAGCAACAAAGGAAACTATTTTAGTGTACCTAGTATGTAATATTGCGTTATTCCTCTACAGTAGTTCTAATAAATATAGAAAGTGCATTGACCGGCAACTCTGACCTACAAAGTGTTACTCATGGGCGTAGGCATTTTTTAGGAGGTCGAACGTAGAAGGTTTTTATATGCATATTTTAAACATCACATCTGATACTGAATGCAAGTTTCCACACCACTCATGAAGTAATGCCTTCAGCGCGTTGCCATTTTTTAGTGCGTTACCATATTTCCCACAAGAAACAAAAATAAATATCTACCAAACAGCTAAGTAGCCGTGCAAAATAAACTTGAAAGCGGAAAAATAAAATAAATATATATTCTAAAATAAAGCATAAAATTCTCAACAAAAAATAAAAACAATAAAATAAATATACCTATAATCCAAAATAAAGCAAAAAATTCTCAACAAAAAATAAAAACAATAAGATAAATAAAATAAATACACCTATATTCCAAAATAGAGCAAAAAATTCTCAACCCAAAAAAATACCTTAATACTTACCTTAAAAACGTGTAATTAAAACCACTATTTTCGATGTCACTATTTAATAATATTATAATCACTAATAGGTACCACTATTTTCAGTCACTTTCCACTTCATGTATGACTTGATCAACCGCCAAATCCACATCCCACATTATCTGTTCCTCTTTCCTCACGTGATTAATTGTCACTTTTCGAACTGTCGATTTTCTGCGGTGACATTTTCCATTGCTACTCGAAGATGGCTCTCTACGGCAGCTAATTTAAAAGTTCTATTCACTCTCGCCACTTCCCCTTTTACTTTCGGGGTAATTCAATGGGGTTCAATTCGCAGTGATGAGGATGTAATCTCAACAATGTGACTCCATGTGTAAATGCCAGTTCATGCTTGACTTTGATGCTTCTGTATAATCCGAACACATATCCACCAATTCATCCTTGTCGCGATGAGGGTTATCTCTCCGTATGCAGTAAAATACTGGTAAAATAATGTTCTTCTCAACTGTCATTCGGTAGTGCCTACGTTTCGGAATATTTTACATCGTTCACTGATATTATATTCACAATCACAGTAAAACAGCACTACATATACACGAAAATCCCACCAACCCACCAATGCTAGGTAAATAAAAGCAATAGAATGTTTACCAGATTTACCGACTGCTAAATGAAAGACAGACAGCGCGTCATTACAATAAATTAAAAAGAGATCATGCTTTCTAGAACCAGCGTTCGGTCTGCTATAGAGCGGCCTTGCCGCTTTTAACTTAAAAATAAATATTTATGGAATTGCTATATTTAAGTAGATGGAAATAAATGTAAAGATGGCTAACATCTTGGCCTATACTATATTATTGTATGGCAACAGTATTTGTTTCTTTAGGCTGGCAGTGCACTTTCTATATCTCTTAAAACTGCTGTATAATATTTTACAATGTACGTGCATATTATGGAACATTTCATAAAACACGTTCCTGTTAAGGAATATTCCATAATAAGTAGGAATAAGTTTTACAACATATTTGAGACATTATAAGCATGTCAGTAGCAGAGACACGACCGATGTCTTTTTCCAATATAAAACTCTATATCTATATAGAGGATTTTGATTATTATTACTTACAGCACTGAAGGCCCAGCAGGACGCGCATCCGTCTTGATATTTAACGGGTGTAACGGCACCCCTATCTCTCCAGTCAAATACTTTCGGTAACTCCCTATGTTTTATGTCCATCTCTTGGAGTGCGAATTTTTCCCCTACGATTTTGGGACCTATTTCTTCGGAAGGTCTTTTATAGCCACCGAGAAGCGTGCTGATCTGCGCTGCATTAATGTCAGCAAATTGGTTGACCTTTAGTGAGTAGCCCACGTGACCTTGCCTGTGGAGTTCGTTGTGCTCCTCGATTCTTTCATAGTTCTTGACGAAGTCGGATTTGTGTATGACTTCTTCGTATATGCTCCGGTATACTTTCCCATAGGTCGACTATAAGTTAAGAAGATAAGAATATGTTAACATAAGCGTTTGTCATTTGTTGGCAAAATATTAGGACTTATTAGGAAAAATTGTCTGCGCGTCTAGTCATCGCGCTAGATAATGAGTATATATCCAATGCACTGCTGATGAAGTCGTATGATTGTGG
>CAXKVY010005310.1:0-19993 GCA_964058915.1 Tetropium fuscum | reverse complement strand
AGTACTCCTGTATAAATCATATATAAGGCCCATAATAACTTATGCTTCAGCAGTGTGGTATCCTTGGATAACTAAACAACAGCAAAAAAGATTACAGATCAAACAAAATAAAGCGCTACGGCTAGCAACCAACATCAGAATAACATCGAGAACCAGGAATACCACACTGCATCAACTAACAGGCACCCCAACAATTGATCAATTTATAGAAAATAGAATAATACAGCCGTTCATAAATAGATTAAACCAACACTCAAATTCCACAATCCAAACAGCGATTACACCCAAATTTAGATATCCACCAAAACTGCCATCAATTAATTACGTTTACGCCCCATGATCACACCCCAGCGTCCAACCCCACAATCACTAACAAAATAACCTAAACTTGATATGGAAAAAATTGAAAAAAAAAGAACAGAAATGCAAAATAACAAAAAATAACGCTTAAAGCATGACAAAGCATGGAAAATAAAAATCAAATCAAAACAATTAAAACATAAAAAATACATTTAAAAAACCAATAAAAAAAGAGGCATCGGATAATAATAATAATAAAACACAAGAAAAAGACCCATAGAATAGTTACTAACTTAGAATAGAAAATTTGTACAAACGCTTATTAGCCCGCTTTTTATGTAAACTAACAATTAACTTAGTAATTAATAACAACTAACACCCGCAATTCCATCTAAATCCCGAACATATGTCGAAGGCGAAAAGACTTTAAAAACGGAAATGTCTCGAACAATGTCTTCATTGTTCGAGACATTTCCTATAAAACCCGGCAAAAGTATCCTGAGAAGGATAGGTGCCAAAAGCAATGCAATCACGTGAACAGCTAATCCTCATAACGTACCCTCTATACAAATTTATATGACTACTGAGCATCTCTGGTGAGGTTATTCTTTCTCCTTTCTAAATAGTATAGTGGAGAAATCTCAGAATAACGAACGGAATATAGAAATAAAGTACCAAACTCGACAGCGAGGGTTTTTTATTCTACCCATTAGCGGCAATAAGGTCTTCGCTTCCATCCTTCAGTTTCAGCCCTCCGCCAAAAACGCGAATATCCTTAACGAAATTTGCAAATAGCTCTATCTGAAAGTAATTAACTGGCAGTCTCCGATTGATTAAGCGTTCGGGGGTAAATAGGTGCCTTCTTTGTTGGAACCATTAGGGTGGTATTACCCGAGACAGAGATGTTATTAGGCTGCCATAAAGTTAAATTAAGGCTAGTTATAGTCGAGTTAATTGCCATTAGCAGCGAGGAACAACGGTTTTGCCATAGCAGGTCCTCGCGCTGTTTTCATCTGACAAGGACAGATGAGTGCTGGGTTGACGGCAAGCCAGAAATGTTCCAGGTGACACGAATATGATAACAGGCGGCAGTAACTTCGCTATTCTTACGACAGTGGTGGGAACGGACGTCTGTGATACGAGCATGCAGTTTCGAACAACTTCATGAAGCGCCAGATAATCTAATGAATTCGTACAGAGCGTAGCTGTTTGTCTCGGACCCTTGACTTGGTTGGAAGTTAGATTGGATCCATCCCTAATTGTCGAGTTCTTCATATACGTTAGTCTACGTTATAAACTACAGGTCAGCATCAAAGTTATTGAGGTTCAGAGCCTTGAGGACATTCAAATGCGAATAACAGGAGATAACTTACTGTTTCTTAGATTTAAAAGTAATATTTTTTTAAACTTTGGTTATTAGGGAATAAGTGTTTAGAATTATGACTGTATTTTAATGTAGTACCTACTGTGTGTGTTTGGGGATAAATACATACATGAAGAAAATAAAATTTTAATTGATTATAGGAATTATAATATCTGAGCAATCAAATCATAAACTTACGCAGTAGATTCTCTACCAACTGCGCATGGTTAACAACTTAAAAATAGTAATAATATCCATAAATCTACTGTCTCTGCATCTAGTACCAAATTATACATTAGTAGTTTGGTTGAGTTTGCCACTATCATGATATGAAATTTGAAAAAGTTTTCAATTGGATATGACACCAATTTCTCTCGGGTTACAAAATTCATTCTTGTTTGAGGTAATGCTAAACCAAGTGTGGTACTGATTTGAATAAAACCTTAATTACTGGTTGATACTACCTTGATGTTGGACGAAAGAAAAAATAAAAACTTGGTAAAGGAACAAAATCATAGATTTTCATGATAATGCATTTAAAGCCGAATTGCTCCAAATATCTAGTGCTAATTAAACATAGAAGCGCTGTGTTATGGACAAGCGTCGAGCACAGTTTGGTTCAATCATACAAACATCAATTTACAGGCGTATTATATCGAGGATTTTAGAGCTTTATACTGAGAAGTATTTTATTTAGTTTAAATTTAAATTTAAATTTAAATTGTGCCAGTCTTTATAAGTATGGATAATGAATAATACTAGATACTGATGAAGAAAACTACATTTAATTTTTTTTATCTTCTGCTTGTTAGTTGTTATTTACGAGCATATTTGTCGTCTTGTGAAAAGGAATCTTGGCTTTGTAGCAATTCATTACATAGGAGAAATAAGCAAAGGAAGACACTTACCAGTTGTATATATGGACAATGGACATATATACGGGAACAAATCATATAGAAGAAGTAGAAGTTCTTTCATCTTCATTAAGGATCATCAGTGTGATGTACGATTTGTATTATTGATAATCATCTTAAATTATAGGTTAGGACAGTAGTACAGTAATAGAATATAAAAATTCTTACTTATCGTATGTAGAAAAGTGTGAATTGTTGATATTATATCTAAGTATTAATATAAATAATAATATTGTATAATAGAGGAACTATAATTGAGCTGAGAATAGATGAATTATACTAGAGCAGACATTTCTCGTTAAAATATTGTGCAAGACAATTTAGTAGGTATCAAATAATATATTATCGGAAATGTTATGGTTATGGTTATGTACCTACAAAATTCTATTAATGAATGAAAAAGGTCTATCTCAAATTATTTGCTTAATGATATTCGTTTTGTGAACTTGTTATGTTTACTTGAAATCAAAAGAAATAAATACTAATTATTTATAAAATAATTATTAATCTAATGAAATACAGCAAGAAAAATATGAAACAAGAAAACCACGTCACAGTGCATTCGCAAGCAACTGTGGGTCTACTGGTTCTTGGTTTAGACATTCGTGACGCCACACCGGCATTATCTAAGCGATACCCTTCAAAAGTATTATTTATAATTATATTCTCTTAATTATTACTGAAATATGCTATATTATTACTGAAAGATACTTTCGAAATTTGTGTAGGATTTTACCTTGGTGAAATCATCGCCTCTGAAATAAGTGATGAGAAACATGAAGGAACCGACAGACTGAGGAGTTATTACGTCGTCCTTACAGCCCGCTCCTTTATCATAATTAGGAGCTGAAACTCGACACGTGTTACCATAAAATTGTTATCACCTGCTTATTCCACAGCTCTTTGACGTATATTTTTTTTCTGTGTCTTAATGGTTTCATTATTACATGCCTCGCAGTTTACAAATTTGAGAACATGATGATCGTACTTTTAGCAAAGCCTACCACCGTCTTTGACGAAATTTATGAGACCCGCAGGAGCATTTTACGACTCTTTATGTTTTCGTGAACTTTTGGAATAAAATTTGTAACATATATATATACATACATATATTTTTTTTTTCTCCCGCCCAGAGAAAAATATGGTCAGGGGAGTGTCAATGAGATTAATGAAAAAAATAATTTCATTATTTTATAATATTTTATTAAATAATTTAAATTTTTTTACTGATGACAGGGCTGGGCCTGAAGAGCTTACCTGGGCCTGAAGAGGTCACCTGGGCCTGAATATGAACACCACTAGAAAACAGGATATTGCATTTAGAAATTATTATTATTATTGTATTTTGTTATGCACCAGGTTTTTGTTGGGGGACCCTATATATGTGCCACTAATTTAATATTCAAGCTCAATGAAGGCACATCATTGAGCTCATGGACGACCACATCCCTCTTTGAGAGGAAATAAAGCCACCAGGAACACCCACATTGTCTCACATGTATAATTAAATGACATTAGATATTGCGTATCAATGTAATATAAGTATATAATTACCATTATACTTACTATTAACAGTTATTTTGTAATAATGAATGTTCTACTGTAATAATGAATGTCGTCCTGTTCAGACGCTAAATTTATCTATGTAATATTGATAATATTCATAACTCTCATTCATTAACAAACCATTAGTATAATATTCTGAAGGTATCTAATTCAATATTTATATTGATACTCTTTCTTTCCCTAAATAGTTTAATATAAAACTAGGCATCAAATTTGCTGAACTCTCTGTAGAACCTTAAGGCAAATACCACTTTTAGCTATATGCTAGTCGAAATTGGATTAAATAATATAAATCCAAGTATCTAAAGTAAAATAGTATTGAAGTTCTGAAGTTGACTCATAATCTTTAATAATTTTACTTCTTTAATAATTTAATTTGTCAGTCATCATAGTGAATAAAATTACTTTAAATAGATGCATCAATGTAAATTTTCCATCCTTTGTGACGATTCTGTTTTACTGGGAAAAAGAAAACAATCCTTATGATCCGAGTCTATTTAACCTACTAATCTATTAACCTAACCTAACCTACTCTGTCTATTTAACCTACCAGTAGAATCTAATTTGTGTAGAAACAAAAAATAGTGAAATATACGAAAGCTAGGGGATTAGAATTTTTAACATAATATTCATTTATTTATATAACAAGTATAGTTTTACATATGATTTCAGAAAGCCTAAAATATCCTAATCTGGCCTATCGTTTATAAAAAAAAGTTCAAATAATGTTTATAATAAGTACGATTACATTTACATTCGAAGTGATGATTATATTTAAATTCCACCACGTTTTGCTGATCTGGCTCTCTGCTGGAAATACCTTAAGTTATAGCTGGTTTCCAAATGTCCTCTGCTTCAATGGCTGTTTGTTTACTCTGGATAAAAACTGTTTAATCGCCTGCTAATAACTAAGTGTTTCTATCACTTGACTGATGACAACAGTAGGTACTACATTTAGATCACAATTTTGTTTAATCGTAATATTATTCAAAAACACTGTAAATGAAAGAAATAACTGCTTAAGGCTGGATTAACACATATTTACATATAAATTAATTATGATTTAGGATTTTTTGCACTTGAGTTGTGACCCTTCTAATACATATCAGTTTGTGTATTTATTTATTTATTTATTTATTAGCATTGCCTATCAACACTAATGTAACATAAAAATGACACTGTAGAAATAGTAAATGTTAATGAAAAATTAAAGTATAAATGGCCTATTAACTAAATCTTACATCATTCTGAGGTGTATCAGAAAGGATTTGTGCAACTTCTCAATAATTCATTTCTGTGTGTATATAAATGTACAAATGGTAAGCATTTTCACATTGGATGAGAATGAGAAAGCCCTTGGTTATAAATATTTTTAAATTTTTAGTGTTCATTTTAAATTAAGTTAAATTAAGCTTAATCCTAAATTCTAATCTCAATCTTAAATTTTTACTCTTTTGTTACTTCGATGTCAAATGATAATTCTCGTAGGAAAGTAAGTAGATTTTTCAACAATATCACTACAGTTACGGCTTATAATAATTGTACAATATTTCCGTCTATGTTATATGTTATAATTTATAATATTTCCCTTATCAGTTAATAGATTAAACTAAGGCATCTACCGCTAAGAGTAAAAGCGCCCTTAAACATTATCCAAAAATCCCCAATTCGATCTTTCCATCGACTGGGAAAGTAGTAAAGCATTATGAACCTCGGCACGAAATGGGAGCGGTTTTTTATTTTATTGTCGAACGTTATATATCCAATCTAGAAAACGATTTTTATAACGACTAGTATATTTCAACTCCTTATACTTCAGACACACTTCCTGGATGCTTTACAGTACATCCAAATGAAAACAAATCGCATATGGCAAATGGCAATACATACTCTTACTATCTATCTCTATAATAGTAAATCATATTGGAAATAGAGAAATGAAGTCAAATATACGATTTCATCAGAATGATACAGATAAATGGGGTTCATCAGAAGATGATAATGAAAAATTGATTGCGGACCCGACGGCAATATCTTTCAGTGCTTAAGGTACACTTGTTGTGGACATGCAGCGTCATGCTGCTCTCCAGATTAAAAAAGCTCTTGGCGCTCGTAAAAATACAACTTTGTTGCGTTTTGCCTGTCAATAAATTGCCTTTTACTCGCCCTGTGCACTCCATGGGTTTATTTGACGAGAAATGTAGTTTGCCATGTTCCCTCTGCTAGTCTTCCACTCTAGTACATCTTTGCGAGTGAGTTAATAGCTCTTAGCAATATAATTGACCAAGTGGTGAATTCGCGGTGGCTTAAAAACAAATAAAAGTAGAAATCCAGAAATGGGAAATTTTATCAAGCATGTCATTTGCAAAACAAATTATCTGTGATGAGTGGCTTTAATATAAGTTATTATGACAACCTGATAATGTATGTACCTACTCTGTTAATTTAGTTTTGCTTTGTAGGAATTTAATAAGGCGCCAAGAATAGGTCAAACAAAGGATGATTTGTTTTATTTTGTTTCTTATTTTTATTTTGGTCCTGCTCATTGATATCATATTAGATGGTTTAAACATATATTTTATTTGGGGCTTCGATACAGTTTTTCCAAAACACAAAATAAAATAAAATAAAATACGAATAATACGAATAAAAGTAGTAAATAGAAATAAAATTCCCTTTGACAAGTGTGCCACTGAAAAAGCCACAAGTCCTTAATGCACTGAATTGGGTTAAGCTACTAGTAATGACCCATTTTACAAGAAATATATACAACCAAAAAAATACTTAACTGAAAGTATTCAAACAGAAACAATATATTACAGAAATATTGAAAGACTCAAATAACAAAACAAAATACTATTATCGATCGCACATGAAAAATTAGGAAAATATGAAAACTAGCAAATAGTTAAACATACAGATAGGTGACAATATCTGTGGTGAGTACCAATCGACTGCAAGTGATTTCGGATTGCTTTATACATTCTATGTTAAAAACAAATATACTATAGTCACAAACTCAAATTATATATTTTTTAAACTGGTAGAAGAAATGAAATAAAAACTATAATTAGAAATTCAAAAACCAAAAACGCTACTGAATTCGGCGATATTACCACTGAAACATTTTCAGAATATTGCGACGGAATTGCACACAAAATAACTAGACTAATTAACATCTCGATCTCTTGCTGAATTATCTACGAGTCTGAAATTGTCCATTGTTGTTTCAGCTTTTAATAACGACTCTATTTTTGATAACTAGAGACCGATGTCAAGACTCACTAGTAATTGAAAGGTTCAAGTATAATAGTTTAATTAATTTCTTAAACAAAAACAATCTAGTAGCTTTCTGATGATTTCTTTCTTTTATAGCTTTAGAAGAACTCTGAATACTATCCTAGAACCTCCATTGTGTTTGCACTCACAAAAACACTGACAAAAATTAAAATCAAGGAGAGTTTGTACATGGAGGTTGATAAAACTACACGATTAGAAGATGATTGGAGATATTCAGCAATGGAAGCGTCCTGAAGATAGAATCATAATGATTAAGATCGTCCCACGCCCCACACTCCAGGCCACTCATTATGCCTACAAATAATGCATATAATTTGTTAGTTTAGTAGATCGTTGGTCTAACAAACGTTCATTATCATAATATATCATATATTAGAAAGCGCAATCAGATAATGCTATCACTAAAAACCAATACATTTTGAAGCTAAGCATACGTACTAACCCCCAGTATGTACGGGAGCACTTTGTGTTTCCAGCTCTGGTAACAAACGTTGTGATCGCAGGCAGCTCTGATTGGGTTGGTCAACGAAGCATTGCCGTCGAGCTCACTGATGCCGTATTTCAATCTATTGCGTTATTGACAAATTTAATTCATATGTAAATTCCAATTTATATTTCGGGATAACTCTTCTTTGATACAATCCAGCGCGGCTCGCTGTTTCAGAGGACTATTTACGTTTGTTTTGTTGTTGGGAAATTATCAAATTAGGATCTGCTAATTGACAATGGGACAGGGACCGGGACAGTTGCAGCAGCTGGGGCCTTTCACTTTATACAGAATGTATAGATACTTTTCAATGAAAACTAACGAACCAGTTTTCCCAAAAAAATATAATATTAATAAAAAAATAGTTATTAGTTGTTTCTTTCTATGTTTCTTCGTTTCTCCAACATATTGGAAGACCCCATTTTGGAAGACGTTAAATATAGTTTGTATAATGGTTCTACCACTGATTAAATTGTATCTCGTATGTACACCCAACGGATGAATATATATTAGCTTCATGGATAGGGAGAAGATATTTGACGAAATAAAAGAGCAACATCTCTGAAAAATGCAATCAAAGTATGCAGGTATAGATCATTGAAAATATGGAGAGTCTATACAAGATATAGGCAGAAGTTACGATCTAGTAAGGACTGAAAGATCTATATAAAAATGTATAAATATTTTCTAATATCGCACCACGATAATGCACTTGAAAGAAATCAGTTATTTCTCCTTCTAAGGAATTAATCATCAGAATATAGCTATATGAGATAAACTTAACTTTTATTGCAATGTGGTTAGGTGTGCAATGATGCTGCAGATCTTTGGTATACCACAGAGGTCCAGTCAGGGACCTATGCTAATAATTATTTCGTTGTCTTTGTTATTATCGCCTTATACATCTCAATAATATGGATAATTATTTAACGTCAATAAATATGGCTGTCTACGTTTGAGCGATACTTAATCTAAAAGTTAGGCACAATAATAATATTGAATTTAAGTGTTGCAATCATTTAACTTCCGATGTGTTTTAAATTGCTGACATGAATATTTCTGACAATGGGTCTTTTCACTGATTTTTTATTGATTTATATGATAGTGTAAAAAATCCCACAAGAATAATAAAAAATTATTATTCTGGTGCACTTTTTTTTCAAAAGTGCGGAAGTAAAGCTCGCGCTTATACATGACGTCACGTATCCTTCCCTTGTGATGTCATAGAGCCTACGACCTTGAACATGACACAACGATGTATTAGTACTGTATTCCAAAATTAATTCCTTGCTTTTTGACAGTTTTGACTTTTTGAATCTGTTGACTTTTAACTTCTGCTATTAAATAATCTAAATTTGACATGCAAAACTCGTCTACCATGCTAAAATCCACTTTCGGCAGATTTTCTGCACTTCGTTTAGAAAATCCTTGCTCCATTTTCTGACAGTAATCTAGTAGAGAATCCTAGCAAAGCACAATTCGTAGAGGTACGCACAAAACTTACCCACGATACTAAGCGTAAACAACTACAGCGGTGGGCATGGGCTATTTAGGTGTTCTGACAAATAATGCTCCTAACTTAATTCCAGGCTGTGCGACGTCACTCAGCCTCAAGGGAAAATGAGGTTCAAATTGCTATAATAAATATATTTTGTGAATAAACACTGAGATTTATTTTCGAAAGTTGCACGAGGTGAATATCTATCGGTTAGCTTTTAAATAAACATTTTTTTTTGAGATTTAAGAATATGGTTCTTAGATCTTCTAGGACGAATTTTACCTTACCTAAAAACTATATATTTGGTAGCTAAAGGTAACTGACTAAGAAATTCACTACATAAAGATTATAAATACTTGCATCTATTTCTAGTACCCACATGTCCCTAAAGAATAATTTCAATTAATTAAGGAAAATTGTTTGATTAAAAATGTTTCACAGTGCTACATCAATTACTAATGTTTCCAAATATTACATCACTTACTTATTCACATGCACACCAACCTAACTCTATGGCACTATTTATAGTCACGCATTTATACAAGTGAGCCATATTTTCCACAAATTACCATAAGAAATGTCGATACACAAACGATTTGAGAAGCGTATCGATGTATTCAATTGCTATGTAAAACATTTTTTCTATTCAGACTTACCGATAAAGCCGTGGATTTGAAAAATGATTATTTTCTGTTGCATATTATGTAAATATAGACCATGACATAAATATTTATTATTCTTGCGTTGAAATATGCATGTACTCGTACAGAGCCCATTGTGTGCATCCATTTTCAAATGACAAAAGATAACGTGTCCAATATATATATATATATATATATATATATATATATATATATATATATATATATATATATATATATATATATATATATATATATATATATATATATATATATATATATATATATATATATATATATATATATATATATATATATATATATATATATATATATATATATATATATATAATCTCTTCCAAAGGTTAATACCCTTTGCGTATGCGTAATATTTTAGATTAGAAGTAATAGCCGTTTGTCCTGCACAGAAGACCCCCAAATTAGGACCGCGCTACTCTCCGGAATCGTACAGATACACTCTACGGCAAATGTGTGATATACATTATGTAGAGAGGGATGAATCTTCAAAAAGTGTAACTTGGTAAAAAGTACTTCTGGCAATAGGGAAAACAATATTGGCACCTAAGTAATATTCCAAATTTTCAACCCCTAAAAATAGGAGACGCACATGGTGTAGCCAGATGTAGTTTTCTGTGCTTGCTTATTATGCCCTCTTAAACAACTTTCACAAAAAAAACTGCACTAGACGCAAAAATTTTAATGTCTAATTCGACTGGACTAATAAAACTACACACAATAAATAATAATAACTAACGGCTACGAGTATCCTCCAACACAATATCTAACCAACCCAAAAACGACAAGACATAATTAATTGTAAACAAACCAACTGTAACATCAGGAATATCAGTTTCACACAATTATTTATTTGCGAACGATGAATTCACCAAGACGCTGTTACGATTTCAGACTTGGTTCTAGATATGTACGGTAATGGATGATCACACGCACACATCGTTAGACGTTGATCTCTTGATGGTAAAAACACGTTGTGTAAAAACTTTTATCGCCATTACTTGGGCGGGCATATTTCTTTATACAGGATGATTTGGAAATTTCGTTACAATATATATATATATATATATATATATATATATATATATATATATATATATATATATATATATATATATATATATATATATATAGGTATATATATATATATATATATATATATATATATATATATATATATATATATATATATATATATATATATATATATATATATATAGGTATATATATATATATATATATATATATATATATATATATATATATATATATATATATATATATATAGGTATATATATATATATATATATATATATATATATATATATATATATATATATATATATATATATATATATATATATATATATATATATATATATATATATATATATATAGGTATATATAGGTATATATAGGTATATATATATATATATATATATATATATATATATATATATATATATATATATATATATATATATATATATATATATATATATATAGGTATATATATATATATATATATATATATATATATATATATATATATATATATATATATATATATATATATATATATATATATATATATATATATATATATATATATATATATATATATATATATACATATGTATAAATATATAGTAGAGGAATTTCTGAGAACCGTGAGGAGATAACCAAAAAGTATAATTTTGAGTTTTGAACACGCATATGGAGGACTCTTTCTTACTTCGAACACGAGCTGCATGTGAAGTTTTACCCAAGCATGTGCAGTGAATCAAAGAATATAGTGAAATAATGTGTCCCCGCTGCGTATGATTCATAAAATAGCTACAAAATTATTTATCATTCGAAATAAAACAAGGATATCGTTACTGGAGATCTATATTTGAAACGTTTTTATTGCAGATCTGGTTGTTAAATGAGGTCGTTTTTGATATGAGGCAATATATGAGAATTACCATTACTTTTATGGGCAATCTGAGCGGCAATCAATAGGAAGGGAATTCCCCGAAACACGGAATAAACTGTTGCCAATTTTAAATTGGGGTATTCAGCATTGACAATGTCATTTGCGTCAGTATGAATTTTTACAACAAAAGTGATTCTATCGCCATAGCCAATACACATCAATAAATATATAGTATTTTTATAATTATAGTACTTCAATTATTATAGCTGTAGACAGTAATTATGAATCGTTATAATTATTTCTAAGATATTTAAGGAAAGCACTTCATATACATTGACGTTCTACTTAATAGCAAAGTTAAATATCTTATGAAGTATAAGAGATATTCACTTGTAATAATTAACAGAAAATAGATAATTAAACTATACTTAATTATTACTTAAATATATAGCTACTAATGAATATAAAATAAAGTTTAGCAAATACTTCATTAGATAGTGTAAAGTTTGATAAATAGTGATTTGAATTTATGTTGAGGTCAAAATGTTAAAATATATTCTTAGCAATCTCGAGCAAAATATAAACTTATCAAAAAAACTTATCAAAATAAAAACGCTGGTCAGTTTTTCGATATTAGACCTAAATGCCTCAATTATCAAGCAAACTAGGAACGCAGAAAGGCCCCAATGGTTACCAGTTGTCCCCACGGCTACGTCACAGTTTTCAAACAGTGTTGAAAATCCCATGAATGGAAGGAGAATCCTAATTAAAAGAAGCTCCAAACATGGAGAACTTATTTATAATTTGCATTCAAGTTTAACTGTCATGCTGTATTCACGTATTTTTAACCAGTACAAGTTATCGATAAATACGTAGACGCGTTTACTATCTGCAAGCAATATAATACGAAAATTAAAACCACTTTCAAAATCATATTAAAGTGGTAATAATAAATTACCTAATGCTTGTGATTTAATCCATTTCCAACGAAACACAGTCAGTAGCAAAAATCACTGCCTTTTGCAAACACATATTCTTTGTCAACATTTTCATCATAGATATTTTACAATTGAGGTGACTTTGTGATTTCCACATATTGTTTCATCAACGCAATTCTTACTTCATTAAACTCAAAACGGTGAAGAAGGACCTATTTTCTATACTACAGTTAATAAAATGCGTGATTGACGGCAAAATATGCAGTATATTATGTTACTAGGAGCTGAAGGCTCATTATGTGTATCGGCCAATTCTTTCATCCTCGGTTACGGCCTCAGCTGAGGAAACTTTTGAGCTCAACAGATAATGAACCTTCGACTTCGAGTGACATATACTATTTTACTAGCTATTTTACAAGCTTTTATTTAACTTGCTATGTATGTATGTATCTATGTATGTTTGTTCGGGTCAAATCTTGCGACTGAATTTTAAACTAGCTCTCCTCAGCCGATTGAGCTGAAATTTTCCACGCACATAGTTTGCATGACAATGCATGGTTAGCTAAGGGACGTCATTCTAAATCCAATATGGCGGACTAGTTATTTTTTATGCACTTCCATGATATGGCCGTCGATTGAAAGGGGTTAAGATAGTTTGGTGGTGTTAGAATAAATGTTATAGGGATCGGCAATGGTCAACTGCTGGCTACAAGAAAAATCAAGTTGGCTATCAAAACCTTAGTTGCTCCAATCCGTCTGAAATTGTGATCTCTGGTTTTTTGGAGTCTCTGAATATGATTTTGGGGTGGAATGCTTCGGGTCAAATCTTGCAACTGAATTTTAAAAGTTCTGTCTAGCTTCATACTGTGAGTTGTGTAATTTATGGTGTAATTTGTGCAATAGCATTGGTTTACAACCTGTCTAGGAGAAGGAAATCTCCAAAATCAAACCCGGAACTGTGTTTTGTTAGGCACAGCTAAGCTATAAGCTGAAATAAGTAGAGTTAAGTAGAGTGAAATCACTAGAAGGCCTCCTTAAGGAAGAACTAGACTGTACTAAATAAACAGGCAAACCACCATGCAACAATGACGCATTAAATTAAATGAACAGACTCAGAAATATGTCCAGAAATAACCGAAAATAAAAAAATAATTTATATTAAAAAAATATTTTTAAAAACAAGCTTTTATTTAAATGCTATAAAAAGGCAAAAATAAACTTGAACTTAAATTAAACCCATCAATCATTGCACCATTTGGATGATATAAAAACTTGTCGCGAGATTTAACTGTGTAGATAATCAAGTGATATTTTCACGGGAGCTCTTATGTTGTTTCAGAATCATATGCTTCGTAGTCATTTTATAAGAAATTATATATTATTGCGAGCTTTTTTGATACATATATCATTTGTTGTGTGTTCATACTTAGTACATAAAACTGATATACAACTCTGAACATAATATAGAACGCATTGAAAAACCGACTGCCCTTTGTTGCATTCATATATACGACCCCGTATGCAGGACTCAGAAAAAATAAAGAAACCATCGACTTGGTTATTTCCATTATTTGAAACGCGCGCCTATTCCAGTCAATTTCCCAAGCAGGAATAATAAATACGATATAATTTCAATATCTGAAAGAATGTTCGCATTCGATATGTATTTCGCATTTCACTTCTGCGACTTCTCTATTGAAGTCGATGCCGGGGAGTGTTTCTCGATCCCCGAAGGACCCTAACATGAAATAGAATCCCTGCAGCGGCACTCGCTACTGCACAGATACAATCAGGACCCAGTCACATGTCAATAACAGACACGTCAAACGGGGTCAACCGTATCAATATAAAATATAGAAATGCCAACAGGAGCCTGATTTCGTGCTTATGGATGTAAATTTTTGCTTGTGTTATCTACTTACATGACAAGGGAGCTATTTGCACTTGCATTCGTGAAATGCAAGTTGCATATTATTGGCCTTGATTTGAAAATGTGCATTCCATACATAATGTCAGATTTCTCTGATTTCTTGTATTATATAAAATCTAAAATGAAAATTATTTAACGTTAACAACATTTCTAGCTAAGCCTAATAATATCGGACTTCTGTGATTTCTTCTAATTCTACATAAAGGTTTAACAGGGTCGTTAAACCGATAGTAACCATTTTATGCATTATTGCGAAATGAATGATATTGATATATGTTGTCAATATAATTAGAATCAGTAACTTCCTGTGTGTATATACATGCTATTTATTAATATAGTTACTGCCTATTTTATGCGAGCGCACCATATTTTCGCTCTTTAGAATATTATTCTCCTGTCACAGGCGCATTCGCCAGATATTCGAAAAATTTAAATACCCTTTAGCCCTCTACAGACCTCTGGGATAATAGTTTCCCACCCACATTATCGAAAAGAATCTTTGGTTTAGTAATATACCATATGCGCAGAACTATTAGAACATATTCATAAACTCTATAACGAGACGACGATGGTCAGTCTTATTCGACACGATACCGGGAGCTTATCTTGTCTTTTGGTGGGAAGACAGTTTATCAAAGCGCTTTAGTGTCACAAAATAATTAGTTTTTTCTGTTCTAATTGCTTTTAGTGAATGGTTTTCCATAGAATATTCATTATATGACCTCTTTTGAGGTTCGATTTGTAGTTAGATATATGTTTTACATATAGCAATAATGCATAATATGGAAATAATTAAAACCATAATCGAAAAATTACTCTGGACTGGATTACTGGATTACTGGAAAAATATATATAACAAATACGTAATTTTAAAAAAAAATTTTGATTAAAAAATAGTAATAATAATGAACAACAAACCATTTGCAACAGACATTAGCAATTATATTTGTCCTGCCAATATTATTCAAAATATAGTTCGCATTACTTTCGGTAAGCTTGTTCTGTCAATTTTAAACATTTCATATAATATAATAATTATCGTGTTTTCACTGATTAGTTACCTATCTAATTTGTCATGTTCATTATCTTTTCATATTACAAGATACTTATGATTCGTCTGAAATGAGTGAAGTACTGATATGATGTTTTATTGGAATCAAGTAAATAATAAATTAGGGAAGGGTCAACCTATTTCAAAATAATAGGTTCGCGAGCACGGATAGAGATAGTCCTCAAGCACGGCTAGGTTCAACATCATCAGTTTCTGAAACAAATATATTAGAAATAAAAAACATATCCCGTAACAAAGGAAAGAGACGCGACTATATGTTCGGTGACGTACCAGTAGACAGCACCGGCCCCAGGTCTTCGTCCGGGTCGTCGTCGCTGTCCTCGTCCTAATCTAATTTGTTTTTTAAATTTTAATGTACAGAAAATTGCTATAAGATGTGCTTTTGCATATTACTCTACTAGTAGAAAGGTCATTAGTAAAAAAATATATTTTTTAGCAGTAATGGCTGCACTATCTGAAATGATATTTCTACGAAATATATGGTACTCCTCCCGAACCTGATGAAGAATCCAACCATGGTTTTCCCGAAAGTTTCGTTTTGACTTTAGACTTTTGAGTTTGGACTTAGGCTAGATGGTACACCAAAATCTCCCGTTTATTATTTCACTATTTTCTTTAGTAATTTCGTTTGTGAACTCGTCAGTCAATCAAATATGTATGCAGGACAACGAGTTACTAATAATTTTTCTTTGCAACCCGAAGAACTAAGGGCATGGTTAGGTATAATAATATTCATGGGTTTCCATTACCTCCAGCCAATTCGACTATATTGGTCAACTGATGAAAATTGCCATTATTAACGAGTAGCACGAATAATACCAGTCAGCGCTTTCTAAAAATAATGAGGTACATTCATATTGCAGATAATACTGAAATACCAAAGCGAGGTTATATAGCCGATCGTAGTTAGGACTCACGATCGGCTATATAAACTTGCCGTTATTAGATTACTTTACAGAAATTTAAAGTGAGTTTTGGTCCTTCGCGTTTTCTTTCGGTTGATGAAAGCATGGTTGCCTTCCGGACGTACATGAAGCCCATGAAGCCTATCAAAAGGGGCTTCAAAGTATGGGAATGTGCTGTACCGTAACAGGTTACCTACTAGCTTTTGACATTTATACTGGCAAGGATCCATCTGATAAAACAGTAGGTATGAATTTGGGAGAAAAAGTAGTTCTTAAACTGACAAAGGCACTAGAAGGGGTATATTATTGCATATTTTTACATCTGTAAATCTTGTGTGGAAACTTTTATCAAAAAAACTATTGCATGTGGGAATATCCGCATGAATAGAAAAAAATTGCCGGTCCATGAAATAAATACCAGAACCTTGAAACAGCATGAAATAGATTTTGCCATGAGCGGTGACTTGTCATTCGTGAGATGGATAGATCGCGGGAAAAAACCTGTTTCTGTTTTATCTTCAATGCATGATCAAAAGTGACAGTCCGAACGGTCCTAAGAACAAATCGAAAAGGAGAAAAAGAAGAACTTCCTTGTCCAGAAGCTGTATCCGATTATAATAAGTTCATGGGCGGAGTGGACAGAATGGATCAGATGTTTGGAAGTTTTTATAAGAAATATAAATAATCTTTGAAAAATAATAGCGAAAAATATATTAGCCATTTCCAATTTAGATCCATTCTTGTCAACGAATTAACAGGAACATTCTCTTGCAAACGCAAACGGGGCTATCAGCCAATGGTGGGTTTTGCAGAAGAAGAAAAGCAAAGTTCTCTCCGTCAGAAATACCTTACGTTAATCAGATGTGGGAAAACATCTACTATAAGTTGTAAAAACTTACAGAAGATGCGCTCAGTGCAGCACACAATCTAAGGAGAAGCGAAGTAATATTGTATGTTCTACTTGTAATGTGGCATTATGCAAGGGTTGCTTTGCGCCTTTCCATCAGCGGGATTGAGACTTTTTTCTAAGTTTATAGGATAGTTGTTTTAGTTTTTACAATGGTTTTTTAATCCAAATTTGTGCTTTTAGAAAAATGTTAGTTTTGTTATAAACATTTATTATTTTTGTATTTTTGACATAATAAATTTGGCTGAAATTGATTTCATATTTCACTATTATCTTGAAGGGGAGACTCTTTTTCCCAAAAATATAAGTAAATATTTGTATCCAAACGTTTCTTTGGGAAAATAATTTCCCACACAAAATGTTGGCGTATATGTATATTCAGTCAGTCTCGCTAAAGCCGTCGTCGCGTTAGTATTGTTATTACAGAGTCGTATTTAGTGAAGATTTGGTTGTGCGTATAGCATATTAAAGTTGTGTGTGAACGTTATTTCACATTTAAAATGGAAATTAAGGGTGGGGGTATGAGACAGTGTGCTGTTAGATTGTGTACGAACAATGCGAACAATTGTAATTTTAGTTTTTTTAAATTTCCAAAGAAATCAGAGCGGTAAGTATGTTCCTGAGAGAGGTAAGTAATTTACGCCTTGTTTGGGTCCCAGGACATGCTGGTGTACCGGGAAACGAGAAGGCCGATCAACTAGCGAAATTAGGCACTTTAGAGACACCTACTGGGCCTGAACCCTTCGTAGGGATCTCCAGAAGCACAGCGGTTCTCTCAATGAAGACTTTAGCCCAACAAATGTTTCAACATTGTTGACCGGTCACTGCCACCTAAGACGACACCTTTACATAATGGGTCTTGTGGGAGACCCTGAGTGTAGGGGATGCTTGGAAGATGAGGAGACAGTAGGGCATGTTCTGATGAATTGCCCCGCTTTCCTGCATACACGTATGCAATACCTGGGACAGTTTATTTAGGTTTTAAATAATATCAAAAAAAATTGTACAATAAAATTGTATGTTCTGAGCAAAAATAATACAATCAGATTATATATCTGACAATATAATTTTCTATGATAATTGGCTGCGATTATATTTTTCTTCTCAGTCTTGTTTTAATTTTTACATGTTATAATAACTATGTTATATTATACGTATTATAATAAAAATAATACATTTTTACACCCATGTACACAGGTATGCTTTATTTGATAAAAAATTAATAGTCCATATTTTCTTATGAGTAATATGAGTCCATATTTCTTATAACTAATTTGTTCCTATTTTCTTAATAAAAACAATAAATTAATTAATACTGTGTTTCTATAGAAAAATACCACAAAAATATAATATGTATATGATACATATTACGCAATTATAATTTTCTCACGTGCTATAATAACCACGTTATATTATATTAAATCTATTATCGAGCCTATTATAATAACACGTGTATTCTTTATTGATAAAAATAAATAATTACTTCACCAAATTTTCTTAACACAGTAAATTTAATTAATAAATACTACGTATAAATAAAAAATGTCACAAAAATATAATATCATATATGTATTCTATTTATGCAATTATAATTTTCTCACATTTTATAATATTAATAGCTATGGTTTACACCTATTATAATAATACATTTTTTGCACTCATGTTTTGTGTATCCTTTATTTCATGAAAATAAATTTTTATGTGATCGTATCTTCTAGATTAAAACAACCTCAAAAAAATGTTAAGTCCGGATCTTGTTACCCAGTTCACATACAGCCGTCTCAACTCTGGGTACACATCGAGTACATATTATGTATTAAATATCCAAATTTTACCGTTCATTCAACCAATAGGGCGAATGCAAAATCGCGGAAATTAGATGCTCTTAGCACTGCACTTGGCAAGTTAAAATTGCTTAATTATAAGGTAAAAGCCAGTGAAACAGCATCTAAAGATGTATCCAGAATTTAAAAACGCCCAAAGAGTGTCTTCATCATTTGTCATCCGATAGGAATAAACATATGGATTGAACCTTCCGGCACATTGTATCCATCATTTTTAATAATTGCTAGTTTACGATCCAAGCCGAACAAGAGATAACATTTTCTCTTTGGAAATGGCTGCTATTAATTCAGGAGAGTCGGAGCAAAGTAGCATCGGAAAAAACATGAGATTGAGCTTGACGTAGTGAAGTGTGCGGTCATATAAAAGGCGCTCT
>CAXKVY010005309.1:0-18951 GCA_964058915.1 Tetropium fuscum | reverse complement strand
ATCGAGCGCGCTTATTGGCGGACCCTTTATATACTTTTTAAGATTATAAATTTCATTTTATGCTAAAGAAAATCTAATTTCTCGATACTACAATATTTCAAAGATTATTTAACATCTGAATTCTTTATTCATATTGATTTTATTCTGGAAAAGGGGGAAAGATTGGTTTACATTTAACTATACATCTATTTATTAACAATATTTATACTTTGACGGTGATTCAACGACATTGAACAAAAAACAAAAAATAGCCTGAGACAACCTATCATATATTGGATTACTAAAAACACGGGATATCAAATCCTTAACTAACAATGTGAGACACATATTTAGAAATAAGCAATATTTTTGTCTGTTATAACAATGGACCACCAATATTCAATAACTATATAAACCACTATAGCTATATAGGATAAACTCTAGACATCCAATTACTGCTTGGATAAACCACAATTAATTAAAATTCACAAATTTACTGTACATAATACCTTGGACACACGTGTAATTATAATCATGCCCAAATTTTAATAATTGATTTGAATTTTACTCTATAAATTCTTAGTTATCTCAGAGATATATTTTAACCTGGCTACCGTTTTTAAGTGCCTTTACGAACCCTTAGCAATATAATATATTGTTAAGGCAGTCTCTTCACAGAAACAAACACTTCCTTAGTTACTCGTATTTCCATATACATTGTAAACTGTCAACCAATCACGTAATGTTAATATTTATGCTTTCTATATTCTCGCTATAATAGATTATGATTTAAAATACTGCACATATTAATTTTGCAATCTTTGAATGGTTATTTCATATTTATGAATAATTAGCAATAGTTTAATAAGTTTTTATACATGATAAAATATGTCGAAACTATTATTATTGTAATTATATTTTTGTGGCGATTTTTAATTTAGTTATCAGATCACGGGGTGATATGCACTGTCTTTGTTGACTAGGCATGTAATTTTTTCCCACAACGTCTTTGCCTGTCGCATGCGGTTTGATTTCTTTTCTTCGTAGATAGGACTTTATAATTAAACGCGTTTTAAGGATTATTTTTGGGCTATTTTCTCACTTCCTTTATATATATATATATATATATATATATATATATATATATATATATATATATATATATATATATATATATATATATATATATATATATATATATATATATATATATATATATTTAATATATATATATATATATATATATATATATATATATATATATATATATATATATATATATATATATATATATATATATATATATATATATATATATATAGATATATATATATATATATATATATATATATATATATATATATATATATATATATATATATATATATATATATATATATATATATATATATATATATTATATATATATATATATATATATATATATATATATATATTGCAAGTTGGACATCAACTGAACTGCTTGCAGCCGATATTAGTTTATCTATGTAAAATAGTCATTTATCGATGTTTCCGCGCTCTTCTAGAACAGCCCTCGATGTTTGGAGAAAGTTCTCCCCTATGCTTCTCCCGCCAGTGGAAACCTCAAGGCAAATTCGTCATACGGTGACGTCATCTGATAGGTATGCGTGAAGAAATTTAAACACCTTGTATATTTTAAATATTACTATCTTATTCACATCGTGAGAATTGAAAATGTGAGGCGATTAAAAGTAAAGATATATTAGATGACTTATCTCAATATCCGCATTCTAATTTGGATTACCGTGGATATCATTTACTCTAATGGTTGGTATAGACTAGAAATATCCTACAAATCAGCAACTAAATAATTGATAAACCTACTGCGCCTAATATTTCAATACTGGCTGTGATGGGCCTATACAAGTAAACAACAAACAAGAAGTGACAGATATATGGATAAATTTACGTAATAAATTAATAAACCCCTTGTTTGTTTACATGATTTGTGTGGTCGGAATATCGTGTCCTAAGTTAACCAAATTGAAATTTAGTTTAGTAGAATTTGTAGGCACATCAACAAAATTCATATTCATACTGAAAATTCCATGGGCAAATTAATTATAGATATTTACTAGACTAGTGAGTTATATTACATATAGGTAAGCCAGGCAAAAAAAAATTAGTCCGCAAGCCTGAAGGCAAGTGGATATTTCGAGTGATATTTTGCAAGAAGCCAATATAATTCCAAAATAGCAAGTTAGCCAATCTAATTCCAGAAAAGTCCAAAACAACCTATTTTAAAGAATATCTACAATTTGAAATGGAATGAAAAATAGAGGAGTTAGTGCTATAAACGAAGAAGTGCTTTTCGCATACTTTCCTCATTTGAGTAAACAAATTGCACCTTCTTCGATGTGGACTTAAACGATGTGGGCTTTTAGTTTACTAAAAGTAAACAGAAAGTTTGATATCACAAGATATGGAAAACTTGTGGCATACTTAAAAGGCCGATGAAGAAATTTCAAACCCAAAGGTCCAAATTTTGGAAAGAGCAGATATCGAAAAATATTTGTTGGATGCCCCTGATGATCAGCATCTTATGTCAAAGGTAGGTGTTTATTATAATGCTCTTGCTTTGATGTATTTAATTGTTTCGGTTTTTTAGGTTGCATTGATATTGGGATATTATATTGATAATAAATTGTCGTTTCAGTGAACTGACCTAGTTAAGCGTCGATTATATAACAGATAAAGAACAATATCTATATATACTCGTATCTATACCAGATACTAAGACGAATAAAGATGTTTCACAGTTTTAAATGAAGGATTTCCGGCAAACCTACTTTAATTGATTAGGACATATGTGTCTTTAGGACTGCAAAATATGTCTCATAAAATATATATTCAAAGGGGAAAGTCTACTACTCAAGTGTTCAATACGTTAGATCAAAAAAGGTCTCAAAACTCTGGTTATTTGTAATTGCCAGATGAAGATTTATGTACTGGCCATATTATGTTTAATAACGAGATATTATCCAATTAAATACTTGACCAAACTACGGTGGCAAATAATATCTAGGACCCAAGAACCATATAGTAGGGATCAGTAAGATCGAGCGAATCTGTTCGCCTGACTGGCCTCTTGTCTTGAGATATCATAAATTAAAAACAGACATTGTTGCATCCCGCAGCTACTTTTTAATAAAATAATTCCATTACCCTTATAAGATATTAATGAAGAAGAATTTGTATGCGATGAATCGTATAATGCAGATGATGAATTTATATTCCACTGTAATTTAAGGATCCGCCGACGACCGACGACGGCGGCGTCTCTCTGCCATTGTAAATCCCACATCGTCCGGATTCATCCAAGGAGCTTACCTACGTGCCTTCCCTGTCCAAGAGGCGAATTAAGAGCCGAATTAGTCAAGTGAATCAAACTCATAAATTAATTTAGAATGAGATAGCTTCGAGATTCCCTTGCGACACGTACACAGAAAGAAATAAAGTGAGAGGCAACGCTTCGGTGGAAATATTGCAAACCTGAATATTTTAATGAAAGAGTTGTACATAAATGAATAATTCTGCTTCCCTGTTGTTTCAGTGTCAGCTCGAACAATTAATTACCCGTCTTTGTTTTCGAACGTACGGGAATGTTAATGAAATAAAAAAGCGGTTGTCGCTGCATCTTTTACAATTGGGGATATAAATAAGCACCTTTTTAAATTTTCTATTATAAAATTATGTATTTTATAGAGTAACTAAATAAGGCAAATTATTTTTAGTAGATTCATATATAAAATATTTAGTTTGCACGCAGTGATATATTTTACGTACATGTTAATTTTACTGAGGCTGGAGACTATAATGAATATCCGTTGAATTTGTACGTGCTAAACTAATGTGCAGTTTATACATTTCATGAACGATTACACCCATAAAAGCCATTAAGCATATCTCGTAGACGAATGGAATTTTGATTCAAAAAATTTGATCTTAGTTTTGGCAAGTGGACTATTTTTCTAAAATATTTTCATATTTTTATAATTGCTGGACCATATTTATATTTTTATTGTAAAAACTTCCAATAAAAATACAAAAAATATAATGCCTATCTAAACCAAATACTTTATTAGATTTTTTTTCTAATACAGAAATTTAACCGTAATCACGTTATTTGTCTATGACATTAGGTCCTGAATAGGTTGCCATGAAAAAATTGCATTCATAATTTCATTATTATTCTTTCATCAAATTTAACACTTGTATTTGAGTTACTTGTTATTTTCTACTATTTATTGGTATGTATTAGTATAATTAAGTTATTCCAGATTTATTTTTTATTTACGTGGAATGTCAGCTAGTTGTTTAGCGAACATGCAGAGCTTTCAAATAAAAATTAGGAGTATCTACATTTGCTTATCATAACGTCAAAGTTATGACCGGCGCGATATCCCGATTTTACACCTTTTGACTTTTTTGTGGTATATGTTAAAGACAAAGGTGTACAAATCACCAGTTCAAACGATTGGCGATCTGAGACAGAAGCCAGCGTTTCAAGAAATTCATACTGACGAATTTCGCAAAGCCATTTTATCCTTGGAAACAAGGTCTTTAAAATGTCTGGAGGTATATGGACAGCAGTTCGAACAGTTAGTTTTATTAATTTATGTAGTTAATATTTAAAATCATGTTGTTTGTTGTTTGAATAAATTTTTACAAACTTCCAAAATTCCAATTCGTTTATGAGATATATTTAAGGGGTCACCTTTCGTAAAATCTCCAGTATAATATCATTATAACTGTATATGTAGTTTCGGTTGCCTGTAAAATATTTAATTTGTATGTTTTGCTGGGTATCGTACGGAATTTAGCAAGCGATGGTTATTTTGAAGTGAACAATGCTTCTAATTTAGTTCGATATTTGTCTTCAGGCTGGTCAAAGCAAATAAATGAGAGCCAACTGGAAATGTTCATGTTATCTGCACAAGTAAACACTCTAATGGGAATTAAAGTTCTACTGTGTTTGGATTGTCTAATGCCATGAGTATCTAGACAAAGTCAATAAAGTATACTATTAACTACCTACTGGTAAGCGATCGCAATATGTAATCTGTTAATAAGCGATTTTCGTGGTTAATACGTGTTAAGTTTTTGGAAAATTAATATATGTTACACATACGGATGCGTAAAACTAATAACAAAAAAATAATGATATGTATGAATTACTACGTATATTACGCATCTAACTAGAGAATATGCCTCAAAGAGAGGTAAACAGTGTTTTAATTTTCAATGCATAAATTGAAATTTAGGGTCATTCTACATTTTAAGCAATGACAAACCGTGATGCAACTCACTTCAGCTATGATAGTATGGTGTAACCGAGAAATAAAATACATCGCCAAATGAGACCTGAAATCAGGAATTTGTTACATAGGCGCCATCTAGTAGGAACATGAACTGCCACAACATGGACTTCTAATTTGAATCACACGCCCTGTTGGGCTGAGCTGTCAAATATTTTTTTCCCAGATACTTAATCAAGACCTTGCCACTTATCTTGAGACCTTGAGACTTATTGACTAGTCAAATATCTGACGATGACATTTCCAAAAAAAATGGCAAGAAAGGCAATTATAAATGCGCCTGAATAAACATACCTTCAGAAGATGCCCGGATATCATATGTTTGAAGCAGGAATTATAAAAATATAGGTACTAGACGCAGACTACATAGGCTTTACACAATAGCAGAATGAATAACATTTTTGCTTGATGGCATTTTAAAGTGTATTTATTTTCTTGCATCTGGAAATCTGGAAATATTCAGGTAACGTAGGTCCGTCCGCATACCGCACGTCCGTTTTTGGTTACATTTCTGATGTTAGTGACCGAAATGTAATACGTAAAAGACGTCTGACGTACACCTTAATTTGACATCAGGATCTCACAGCCTGAAGACGTCTCTCAAATAACCTACGATGACGTCTTGGTTCTGACCTTGCTGTCATCATAATGGCGCCGTATACTACATCTTTAATACCATTTAAAGGATTTATGTATACGTATTACATATATATATATATATATATATATATATATATATATATATATATATATATATATATATATATATATATATATATATATATATATATATATATATATATATATATATATATATATATATATATATATATATATATATATATATATATATATATATATATATATATATATATATATATATATATAATGAGTTAGCTTTTGATGTATATTTCCCGGTGTTATATGCTAAATCTATCATAAATTAGGAAAAAGTAGCCTAACATATGGCATCATTCAGTGTAAGAAAGTTGTCGATTCCGGTAACCATAAAGGTACGGAGTAAGATTAAAGTTTCCAATTGAGCGACTTTTACTGCGTAAGCTAATGCAGTCGACTAAAAAGCTGCAGTAGGCAAGCTGAATGGCTGGGACACTGCCAGGTGCTTCAGTCGAGATATCGAGTTATGGCAGACTTACTGATATCGTTTTCCTGTTAAAGTGTTGCATTCGCTGCTCCTTTTGTGTGCCTCAATATAATTGTCTATAAAGGAACCTTCCGGCTTTACAGCCTGCTTTGTAATGTACGGCAGTGGTTAAATGAAAGTCGATTTTAACATTGTCGAGAGCGCCTTTTATATGACCGCACACTTCACTACGTCAAGCTCAATCTCATGTTTTTTCCGATGCTACTTTGCTCCGACTCTCCTGAATTAATAGCAGCCATTTCCAAAGAGAAAATGTTATCTCTTGTTCGGCTTGGATCGTAAACTAGCAATTATTAAAAATGATGGATACAATGTGCCGGAAGGTTCAATCCATATGTTTATTCCTATCGGATGACAAATGATGAAGACACTCTTTGGGCGTTTTTAAATTCTGGATACATCTTTAGATGCTGTTTCACTGGCTTTTACCTTATAATTAAGCAATTTTAACTTGCCAAGTGCAGTGCTAAGAGCATCTAATTTCCGCGATTTTGCATTCGCCCTATTGGTTGAATGAACGGTAAAATTTGGATATTTAATACATAATATGTACTCGATGTGTACCCAGAGTTGAGACGGCTGTATGTGAACTGGGTAACAAGATCCGGACTTAACATTTTTTTGAGGTTGTTTTAATCTAGAAGATACGATCACATAAAAATTTATTTTCATGAAATAAAGGATACACAAAACATGAGTGCAAAAAATGTATTATTATAATAGGTGTAAACCATAGCTATTAATATTATAAAATGTGAGAAAATTATAATTGCATAAATAGAATACATATATGATATTATATTTTTGTGACATTTTTTATTTATACGTAGTATTTATTAATTAAATTTACTGTGTTAAGAAAATTTGGTGAAGTAATTATTTATTTTTATCAATAAAGAATACACGTGTTATTATAATAGGCTCGATAATAGATTTAATATAATATAACGTGGTTATTATAGCACGTGAGAAAATTATAATTGCGTAATATGTATCATATACATATTATATTTTTGTGGTATTTTTCTATAGAAACACAGTATTAATTAATTTATTGTTTTTATTAAGAAAATAGGAACAAATTAGTTATAAGAAATATGGACTCATATTACTCATAAGAAAATATGGACTATTAATTTTTTATCAAATAAAGCATACCTGTGTACATGGGTGTAAAAATGTATTATTTTTATTATAATACGTATAATATAACATAGTTATTATAACATGTAAAAATTAAAACAAGACTGAGAAGAAAAATATAATCGCAGCCAATTATCATAGAAAATTATATTGTCAGATATATAATCTGATTGTATTATTTTTGCTCAGAACATACAATTTTATTGTACAATTTTTTTTGATATTATTTAAAACCTAAATAAACTGTCCCAGGTATTGCATACGTGTATGCAGGAAAGCGGGGCAATTCATCAGAACATGCCCTACTGTCTCCTCATCTTCCAAGCATCCCCTACACTCAGGGTCTCCCACAAGACCCATTATGTAAAGGTGTCGTCTTAGGTGGCAGTGACCGGTCAACAATGTTGAAACATTTGTTGGGCTAAAGTCTTCATTGAGAGAACCGCTGTGCTTCTGGAGATCCCTACGAAGGGTTCAGGCCCAGTAGGTGTCTCTAAAGTGCCTAATTTCGCTAGTTGATCGGCCTTCTCGTTTCCCGGTACACCAGCATGTCCTGGGACCCAAACAAGGCGTAAATTACTTACCTCTCTCAGGAACATACTTACCGCTCTGATTTCTTTGGAAATTTAAAAAAACTAAAATTACAATTGTTCGCATTGTTCGTACACAATCTAACAGCACACTGTCTCATACCCCCACCCTTAATTTCCATTTTAAATGTGAAATAACGTTCACACACAACTTTAATATGCTATACGCACAACCAAATCTTCACTAAATACGACTCTGTAATAACAATACTAACGCGACGACGGCTTTAGCGAGACTGACTGAATATACATATACGCCAACATTTTGTGTGGGAAATTATTTTCCCAAAGAAACGTTTGGATACAAATATTTACTTATATTTTTGGGAAAAAGAGTCTCCCCTTCAAGATAATAGTGAAATATGAAATCAATTTCAGCCAAATTTATTATGTCAAAAATACAAAAATAATAAATGTTTATAACAAAACTAACATTTTTCTAAAAGCACAAATTTGGATTAAAAAACCATTGTAAAAACTAAAACAACTATCCTATAAACTTAGAAAAAAGTCTCAATCCCGCTGATGGAAAGGCGCAAAGCAACCCTTGCATAATGCCACATTACAAGTAGAACATACAATATTACTTCGCTTCTCCTTAGATTGTGTGCTGCACTGAGCGCATCTTCTGTAAGTTTTTACAACTTATAGTAGATGTTTTCCCACATCTGATTAACGTAAGGTATTTCTGACGGAGAGAACTTTGCTTTTCTTCTTCTGCAAAACCCACCATTGGCTGATAGCCCCGTTTGCGTTTGCAAGAGAATGTTCCTGTTAATTCGTTGACAAGAATGGATCTAAATTGGAAATGGCTAATATATTTTTCGCTATTATTTTTCAAAGATTATTTATATTTCTTATAAAAACTTCCAAACATCTGATCCATTCTGTCCACTCCGCCCATGAACTTATTATAATCGGATACAGCTTCTGGACAAGGAAGTTCTTCTTTTTCTCCTTTTCGATTTGTTCTTAGGACCGTTCGGACTGTCACTTTTGATCATGCATTGAAGATAAAACAGAAACAGGTTTTTTCCCGCGATCTATCCATCTCACGAATGACAAGTCACCGCTCATGGCAAAATCTATTTCATGCTGTTTCAAGGTTCTGGTATTTATTTCATGGACCGGCAATTTTTTTCTATTCATGCGGATATTCCCACATGCAATAGTTTTTTTGATAAAAGTTTCCACACAAGATTTACAGATGTAAAAATATGCAATAATATACCCCTTCTAGTGCCTTTGTCAGTTTAAGAACTACTTTTTCTCCCAAATTCATACCTACTGTTTTATCAGATGGATCCTTGCCAGTATAAATGTCAAAAGCTAGTAGGTAACCTGTTACGGTACAGCACATTCCCATACTTTGAAGCCCCTTTTGATAGGCTTCATGGGCTTCATGTACGTCCGGAAGGCAACCATGCTTTCATCAACCGAAAGAAAACGCGAAGGACCAAAACTCACTTTAAATTTCTGTAAAGTAATCTAATAACGGCAAGTTTATATAGCCGATCGTGAGTCCTAACTACGATCGGCTATATAACCTCGCTTTGGTATTTCAGTATTATCTGCAATATGAATGTACCTCATTATTTTTAGAAAGCGCTGACTGGTATTATTCGTGCTACTCGTTAATAATGGCAATTTTCATCAGTTGACCAATATAGTCGAATTGGCTGGAGGTAATGGAAACCCATGAATATTATTATACCTAACCATGCCCTTAGTTCTTCGGGTTGCAAAGAAAAATTATTAGTAACTCGTTGTCCTGCATACATATTTGATTGACTGACGAGTTCACAAACGAAATTACTAAAGAAAATAGTGAAATAATAAACGGGAGATTTTGGTGTACCATCTAGCCTAAGTCCAAACTCAAAAGTCTAAAGTCAAAACGAAACTTTCGGGAAAACCATGGTTGGATTCTTCATCAGGTTCGGGAGGAGTACCATATATTTCGTAGAAATATCATTTCAGATAGTGCAGCCATTACTGCTAAAAAATATATTTTTTTACTAATGACCTTTCTACTAGTAGAGTAATATGCAAAAGCACATCTTATAGCAATTTTCTGTACATTAAAATTTAAAAAACAAATTAGATTAGGACGAGGACAGCGACGACGACCCGGACGAAGACCTGGGGCCGGTGCTGTCTACTGGTACGTCACCGAACATATAGTCGCGTCTCTTTCCTTTGTTACGGGATATGTTTTTTATTTCTAATATATTTGTTTCAGAAACTGATGATGTTGAACCTAGCCGTGCTTGAGGACTATCTCTATCCGTGCTCGCGAACCTATTATTTTGAAATAGGTTGACCCTTCCCTAATTTATTATTTACTTGATTCCAATAAAACATCATATCAGTACTTCACTCATTTCAGACGAATCATAAGTATCTTGTAATATGAAAAGATAATGAACATGACAAATTAGATAGGTAACTAATCAGTGAAAACACGATAATTATTATATTATATGAAATGTTTAAAATTGACAGAACAAGCTTACCGAAAGTAATGCGAACTATATTTTGAATAATATTGGCAGGACAAATATAATTGCTAATGTCTGTTGCAAATGGTTTGTTGTTCATTATTATTACTATTTTTTAATCAAAATTTTTTTTTAAAATTACGTATTTGTTATATATATTTTTCCAGTAATCCAGTAATCCAGTCCAGAGTAATTTTTCGATTATGGTTTTAATTATTTCCATATTATGCATTATTGCTATATGTAAAACATATATCTAACTACAAATCGAACCTCAAAAGAGGTCATATAATGAATATTCTATGGAAAACCATTCACTAAAAGCAATTAGAACAGAAAAAACTAATTATTTTGTGACACTAAAGCGCTTTGATAAACTGTCTTCCCACCAAAAGACAAGATAAGCTCCCGGTATCGTGTCGAATAAGACTGACCATCGTCGTCTCGTTATAGAGTTTATGAATATGTTCTAATAGTTCTGCGCATATGGTATATTACTAAACCAAAGATTCTTTTCGATAATGTGGGTGGGAAACTATTATCCCAGAGGTCTGTAGAGGGCTAAAGGGTATTTAAATTTTTCGAATATCTGGCGAATGCGCCTGTGACAGGAGAATAATATTCTAAAGAGCGAAAATATGGTGCGCTCGCATAAAATAGGCAGTAACTATATTAATAAATAGCATGTATATACACACAGGAAGTTACTGATTCTAATTATATTGACAACATATATCAATATCATTCATTTCGCAATAATGCATAAAATGGTTACTATCGGTTTAACGACCCTGTTAAACCTTTATGTAGAATTAGAAGAAATCACAGAAGTCCGATATTATTAGGCTTAGCTAGAAATGTTGTTAACGTTAAATAATTTTCATTTTAGATTTTATATAATACAAGAAATCAGAGAAATCTGACATTATGTATGGAATGCACATTTTCAAATCAAGGCCAATAATATGCAACTTGCATTTCACGAATGCAAGTGCAAATAGCTCCCTTGTCATGTAAGTAGATAACACAAGCAAAAATTTACATCCATAAGCACGAAATCAGGCTCCTGTTGGCATTTCTATATTTTATATTGATACGGTTGACCCCGTTTGACGTGTCTGTTATTGACATGTGACTGGGTCCTGATTGTATCTGTGCAGTAGCGAGTGCCGCTGCAGGGATTCTATTTCATGTTAGGGTCCTTCGGGGATCGAGAAACACTCCCCGGCATCGACTTCAATAGAGAAGTCGCAGAAGTGAAATGCGAAATACATATCGAATGCGAACATTCTTTCAGATATTGAAATTATATCGTATTTATTATTCCTGCTTGGGAAATTGACTGGAATAGGCGCGCGTTTCAAATAATGGAAATAACCAAGTCGATGGTTTCTTTATTTTTTCTGAGTCCTGCATACGGGGTCGTATATATGAATGCAACAAAGGGCAGTCGGTTTTTCAATGCGTTCTATATTATGTTCAGAGTTGTATATCAGTTTTATGTACTAAGTATGAACACACAACAAATGATATATGTATCAAAAAAGCTCGCAATAATATATAATTTCTTATAAAATGACTACGAAGCATATGATTCTGAAACAACATAAGAGCTCCCGTGAAAATATCACTTGATTATCTACACAGTTAAATCTCGCGACAAGTTTTTATATCATCCAAATGGTGCAATGATTGATGGGTTTAATTTAAGTTCAAGTTTATTTTTGCCTTTTTATAGCATTTAAATAAAAGCTTGTTTTTAAAAATATTTTTTTAATATAAATTATTTTTTTATTTTCGGTTATTTCTGGACATATTTCTGAGTCTGTTCATTTAATTTAATGCGTCATTGTTGCATGGTGGTTTGCCTGTTTATTTAGTACAGTCTAGTTCTTCCTTAAGGAGGCCTTCTAGTGATTTCACTCTACTTAACTCTACTTATTTCAGCTTATAGCTTAGCTGTGCCTAACAAAACACAGTTCCGGGTTTGATTTTGGAGATTTCCTTCTCCTAGACAGGTTGTAAACCAATGCTATTGCACAAATTACACCATAAATTACACAACTCACAGTATGAAGCTAGACAGAACTTTTAAAATTCAGTTGCAAGATTTGACCCGAAGCATTCCACCCCAAAATCATATTCAGAGACTCCAAAAAACCAGAGATCACAATTTCAGACGGATTGGAGCAACTAAGGTTTTGATAGCCAACTTGATTTTTCTTGTAGCCAGCAGTTGACCATTGCCGATCCCTATAACATTTATTCTAACACCACCAAACTATCTTAACCCCTTTCAATCGACGGCCATATCATGGAAGTGCATAAAAAATAACTAGTCCGCCATATTGGATTTAGAATGACGTCCCTTAGCTAACCATGCATTGTCATGCAAACTATGTGCGTGGAAAATTTCAGCTCAATCGGCTGAGGAGAGCTAGTTTAAAATTCAGTCGCAAGATTTGACCCGAACAAACATACATAGATACATACATACATAGCAAGTTAAATAAAAGCTTGTAAAATAGCTAGTAAAATAGTATATGTCACTCGAAGTCGAAGGTTCATTATCTGTTGAGCTCAAAAGTTTCCTCAGCTGAGGCCGTAACCGAGGATGAAAGAATTGGCCGATACACATAATGAGCCTTCAGCTCCTAGTAACATAATATACTGCATATTTTGCCGTCAATCACGCATTTTATTAACTGTAGTATAGAAAATAGGTCCTTCTTCACCGTTTTGAGTTTAATGAAGTAAGAATTGCGTTGATGAAACAATATGTGGAAATCACAAAGTCACCTCAATTGTAAAATATCTATGATGAAAATGTTGACAAAGAATATGTGTTTGCAAAAGGCAGTGATTTTTGCTACTGACTGTGTTTCGTTGGAAATGGATTAAATCACAAGCATTAGGTAATTTATTATTACCACTTTAATATGATTTTGAAAGTGGTTTTAATTTTCGTATTATATTGCTTGCAGATAGTAAACGCGTCTACGTATTTATCGATAACTTGTACTGGTTAAAAATACGTGAATACAGCATGACAGTTAAACTTGAATGCAAATTATAAATAAGTTCTCCATGTTTGGAGCTTCTTTTAATTAGGATTCTCCTTCCATTCATGGGATTTTCAACACTGTTTGAAAACTGTGACGTAGCCGTGGGGACAACTGGTAACCATTGGGGCCTTTCTGCGTTCCTAGTTTGCTTGATAATTGAGGCATTTAGGTCTAATATCGAAAAACTGACCAGCGTTTTTATTTTGATAAGTTTTTTTGATAAGTTTATATTTTGCTCGAGATTGCTAAGAATATATTTTAACATTTTGACCTCAACATAAATTCAAATCACTATTTATCAAACTTTACACTATCTAATGAAGTATTTGCTAAACTTTATTTTATATTCATTAGTAGCTATATATTTAAGTAATAATTAAGTATAGTTTAATTATCTATTTTCTGTTAATTATTACAAGTGAATATCTCTTATACTTCATAAGATATTTAACTTTGCTATTAAGTAGAACGTCAATGTATATGAAGTGCTTTCCTTAAATATCTTAGAAATAATTATAACGATTCATAATTACTGTCTACAGCTATAATAATTGAAGTACTATAATTATAAAAATACTATATATTTATTGATGTGTATTGGCTATGGCGATAGAATCACTTTTGTTGTAAAAATTCATACTGACGCAAATGACATTGTCAATGCTGAATACCCCAATTTAAAATTGGCAACAGTTTATTCCGTGTTTCGGGGAATTCCCTTCCTATTGATTGCCGCTCAGATTGCCCATAAAAGTAATGGTAATTCTCATATATTGCCTCATATCAAAAACGACCTCATTTAACAACCAGATCTGCAATAAAAACGTTTCAAATATAGATCTCCAGTAACGATATCCTTGTTTTATTTCGAATGATAAATAATTTTGTAGCTATTTTATGAATCATACGCAGCGGGGACACATTATTTCACTATATTCTTTGATTCACTGCACATGCTTGGGTAAAACTTCACATGCAGCTCGTGTTCGAAGTAAGAAAGAGTCCTCCATATGCGTGTTCAAAACTCAAAATTATACTTTTTGGTTATCTCCTCACGGTTCTCAGAAATTCCTCTACTATATATTTATACATATGTATATATATATATATATATATATATATATATATATATATATATATATATATATATATATATATATATATATATATATATATATATATATATATATATATATATATATATATATATATATATACATATATATATATATATATATATATATATATATATATATATATATATATATATATATATATATATATATATATATATATATATATATATATATATACCTATATATACCTATATATATATATATATATATATATATATATATATATATATATATATATATATATATATATATATATATATATATATATATATATATATATATATATATATATATATATATATACCTATATATATATATATATATATATATATATATATATATATATATATATATATATATATATATATATATATACCTATATATATATATATATATATATATATATATATATATATATATATATATATATATATATATATATATATATATATATATATATATACCTATATATATATATATATATATATATATATATATATATATATATATATATATATATATATATATATATATATATATATATATTGTAACGAAATTTCCAAATCATCCTGTATAAAGAAATATGCCCGCCCAAGTAATGGCGATAAAAGTTTTTACACAACGTGTTTTTACCATCAAGAGATCAACGTCTAACGATGTGTGCGTGTGATCATCCATTACCGTACATATCTAGAACCAAGTCTGAAATCGTAACAGCGTCTTGGTGAATTCATCGTTCGCAAATAAATAATTGTGTGAAACTGATATTCCTGATGTTACAGTTGGTTTGTTTACAATTAATTATGTCTTGTCGTTTTTGGGTTGGTTAGATATTGTGTTGGAGGATACTCGTAGCCGTTAGTTATTATTATTTATTGTGTGTAGTTTTATTAGTCCAGTCGAATTAGACATTAAAATTTTTGCGTCTAGTGCAGTTTTTTTTGTGAAAGTTGTTTAAGAGGGCATAATAAGCAAGCACAGAAAACTACATCTGGCTACACCATGTGCGTCTCCTATTTTTAGGGGTTGAAAATTTGGAATATTACTTAGGTGCCAATATTGTTTTCCCTATTGCCAGAAGTACTTTTTACCAAGTTACACTTTTTGAAGATTCATCCCTCTCTACATAATGTATATCACACATTTGCCGTAGAGTGTATCTGTACGATTCCGGAGAGTAGCGCGGTCCTAATTTGGGGGTCTTCTGTGCAGGACAAACGGCTATTACTTCTAATCTAAAATATTACGCATACGCAAAGGGTATTAACCTTTGGAAGAGATTATATATATATATATATATATATATATATATATATATATATATATATATATATATATATATATATATATATATATATATATATATATATATATATACATATATATATATATATATATATATATATATATATATATATATATATATATATATATATATATATATATATATATATATTGGACACGTTATCTTTTGTCATTTGAAAATGGATGCACACAATGGGCTCTGTACGAGTACATGCATATTTCAACGCAAGAATAATAAATATTTATGTCATGGTCTATATTTACATAATATGCAACAGAAAATAATCATTTTTCAAATCCACGGCTTTATCGGTAAGTCTGAATAGAAAAAATGTTTTACATAGCAATTGAATACATCGATACGCTTCTCAAATCGTTTGTGTATCGACATTTCTTATGGTAATTTGTGGAAAATATGGCTCACTTGTATAAATGCGTGACTATAAATAGTGCCATAGAGTTAGGTTGGTGTGCATGTGAATAAGTAAGTGATGTAATATTTGGAAACATTAGTAATTGATGTAGCACTGTGAAACATTTTTAATCAAACAATTTTCCTTAATTAATTGAAATTATTCTTTAGGGACATGTGGGTACTAGAAATAGATGCAAGTATTTATAATCTTTATGTAGTGAATTTCTTAGTCAGTTACCTTTAGCTACCAAATATATAGTTTTTAGGTAAGGTAAAATTCGTCCTAGAAGATCTAAGAACCATATTCTTAAATCTCAAAAAAAAATGTTTATTTAAAAGCTAACCGATAGATATTCACCTCGTGCAACTTTCGAAAATAAATCTCAGTGTTTATTCACAAAATATATTTATTATAGCAATTTGAACCTCATTTTCCCTTGAGGCTGAGTGACGTCGCACAGCCTGGAATTAAGTTAGGAGCATTATTTGTCAGAACACCTAAATAGCCCATGCCCACCGCTGTAGTTGTTTACGCTTAGTATCGTGGGTAAGTTTTGTGCGTACCTCTACGAATTGTGCTTTGCTAGGATTCTCTACTAGATTACTGTCAGAAAATGGAGCAAGGATTTTCTAAACGAAGTGCAGAAAATCTGCCGAAAGTGGATTTTAGCATGGTAGACGAGTTTTGCATGTCAAATTTAGATTATTTAATAGCAGAAGTTAAAAGTCAACAGATTCAAAAAGTCAAAACTGTCAAAAAGCAAGGAATTAATTTTGGAATACAGTACTAATACATCGTTGTGTCATGTTCAAGGTCGTAGGCTCTATGACATCACAAGGGAAGGATACGTGACGTCATGTATAAGCGCGAGCTTTACTTCCGCACTTTTGAAAAAAAAGTGCACCAGAATAATAATTTTTTATTATTCTTGTGGGATTTTTTACACTATCATATAAATCAATAAAAAATCAGTGAAAAGACCCATTGTCAGAAATATTCATGTCAGCAATTTAAAACACATCGGAAGTTAAATGATTGCAACACTTAAATTCAATATTATTATTGTGCCTAACTTTTAGATTAAGTATCGCTCAAACGTAGACAGCCATATTTATTGACGTTAAATAATTATCCATATTATTGAGATGTATAAGGCGATAATAACAAAGACAACGAAATAATTATTAGCATAGGTCCCTGACTGGACCTCTGTGGTATACCAAAGATCTGCAGCATCATTGCACACCTAACCACATTGCAATAAAAGTTAAGTTTATCTCATATAGCTATATTCTGATGATTAATTCCTTAGAAGGAGAAATAACTGATTTCTTTCAAGTGCATTATCGTGGTGCGATATTAGAAAATATTTATACATTTTTATATAGATCTTTCAGTCCTTACTAGATCGTAACTTCTGCCTATATCTTGTATAGACTCTCCATATTTTCAATGATCTATACCTGCATACTTTGATTGCATTTTTCAGAGATGTTGCTCTTTTATTTCGTCAAATATCTTCTCCCTATCCATGAAGCTAATATATATTCATCCGTTGGGTGTACATACGAGATACAATTTAATCAGTGGTAGAACCATTATACAAACTATATTTAACGTCTTCCAAAATGGGGTCTTCCAATATGTTGGAGAAACGAAGAAACATAGAAAGAAACAACTAATAACTATTTTTTTATTAATATTATATTTTTTTGGGAAAACTGGTTCGTTAGTTTTCATTGAAAAGTATCTATACATTCTGTATAAAGTGAAAGGCCCCAGCTGCTGCAACTGTCCCGGTCCCTGTCCCATTGTCAATTAGCAGATCCTAATTTGATAATTTCCCAACAACAAAACAAACGTAAATAGTCCTCTGAAACAGCGAGCCGCGCTGGATTGTATCAAAGAAGAGTTATCCCGAAATATAAATTGGAATTTACATATGAATTAAATTTGTCAATAACGCAATAGATTGAAATACGGCATCAGTGAGCTCGACGGCAATGCTTCGTTGACCAACCCAATCAGAGCTGCCTGCGATCACAACGTTTGTTACCAGAGCTGGAAACACAAAGTGCTCCCGTACATACTGGGGGTTAGTACGTATGCTTAGCTTCAAAATGTATTGGTTTTTAGTGATAGCATTATCTGATTGCGCTTTCTAATATATGATATATTATGATAATGAACGTTTGTTAGACCAACGATCTACTAAACTAACAAATTATATGCATTATTTGTAGGCATAATGAGTGGCCTGGAGTGTGGGGCGTGGGACGATCTTAATCATT
>CAXKVY010005308.1:0-55473 GCA_964058915.1 Tetropium fuscum | reverse complement strand
GGTATTTTTGAAGTGAAAACTTCTTTAGGCGCCTCAGCACTTTTATTTAAAATAATAATACCTGTTAAGGGAGAAAACAATATAGATATCAGGAGGTTCCGTCTGGTCGGGTTACCGTCCAATTGTTTTCCTCTCTGATTCGAATTGAATTGAATTGGATTGAATCGAATCGACTGCCGAAGTCATGGTGCGTCGCAGTACTTGCTAACTATGAGTAGGTATTTTGGAGCGACATACAGTGGAGCCGCATCTAGCGCCGGTTGCCTGAAACATCTGTGTCACGGGCGTGTACGGGCAACGTGTATTAACGGATGCGATGTACGGGCGGACGGTTACAGTATATATTTTAAAATTGTACTTTGTTTTAAAACACTGAGAATGAATTATTATTTGTAATTAACGTAATTTGAAATGATACATATGTAACTATTTATTATTATTATTTTTAATTAACGTAATTTGAAATGTACATATGTGACAGAATTTGCTGTGTATGTATAAGACGTTATTCATCAACATAAGAAAGAGAGTGTGTTTAAGATCACAAGATTGACGCTTGCTGCGTCTTACGCTTGCTGCGTTACAGTATATATTTTAAATTCGAAAATTAGAAGTTTTCACTTCTATCGTGTGGCCATAAGCACACAATCATGTTTTTTTTATTTGAAGGATACAGACAAACAAACAATTGCTGAAAATGGATTGAAACTAATAGCGTCTATTTATAAAAGTAAAAAAAAATATGTCGTAATGAGGGAATTAAAAATGTATCAAACCGTTGCGCGTTGTGGTAAAAACTTCTTTTAATTTAGAAAAACTACCACCTGAAGGACCATCTGAAAGAGTAGCCGAACAACAGTGCTACAGGACCTATTTTCAAATTCAAACTTGACTTGGTAACAAACTTACGGCTACGAATTGGGGATGGAAATACCATCTAAACGGAATAAATAATATGCCTAAAGTTTGCTGAAAAAAAACTTTTGGCGGGCACTGTATGTTTCCTAAAATTTAAATAATATATTTTGTTACAGGATTTTCGCTGTTATTATGGATAGGAGCATTATTGTGTTTCGCCGCTTTTATTATTAGAAAATGCACCACTCATGAAACCGATACAGATAATCTCATATTAGGCATGGTTCTCATCGTAGTAATAGTCGTAACTGGAGGATTCATGTATTTCCAAGAACACAAGAGTCAAAAAGTGAGTAATATATTGTAAAATTACATATTTAAGTTTCCTAGGCATAAGTAGGTACCTACCTCAGTATTGCTCATCAAAGAACTAAAATTGATTCTATGACGCCTATGACGGCCCTCATTGAGTGTTAAATTCCTCATGGAGTGGAAATTAAAGAAAAACTTTATTTGTGATATCTGCAAGTGATACCTTACCTGTCTCACTATACCTGTATCACATAATATAGGGTCAAGTTAATAATGAAATATCAATGTCTGTTCAGACATGTTGTGTACAAAAAGCTACTTAAAAAAACTGGTAAAAACAATATGAAAAGGATATCGCTTCGAAGCGAATTTCCAATATTTACAGCGACAGATAAATTAAATAATATATAAAACTATTTCATTTATAATACATAACATACTCCGCCACCAAAGAATGCTATACAAAAAAATTGTTTACTATACCTATCAACTTATTCTAAAGCTATATAATATATACAGATACATACGAGTATATTACATGTGGTATAATAAAAACTTAATTAGATACTCCATAGCCTAAACGACTAGGCGCTTTTAAATTTCTTCTAGGTCTAGTATAAGGCATATCTGTCAAAACATTACTGCTAGAAGGAATTGGAAAGTCGTTATTTATTACCTGAGGATCCATATTTTCAGAAATATCTACACGACCATTTTCGATTCGATTCTTCTAAACGGCTTTGACCATTATTTTTTTAAATGTGGTTTGTATGCCGTATGCCGTAATATTTAATTCCGATATTTTAACAATATAAGTGTATTTTCCAATGCAATACTATTACCTATTATTTTTATACTTTATTATTTTGTGTATAATATTTAAGAATAACTTTATCACCTATTTTAAAATGCCTATGTTTTCCTCCAAAATAATTTCTTTGTTTATCTTGTGAAATCAAAACTTAAGGCTAGTAAAACGAGTTCGTAATTTACGACCAAACATAAGCATCGATGGAGACATTCCTATCGTACTACGATTCGTATTTCTATAGTCAAATAAAATTTGCAGAATGCAGAATTTACATCTAAATTTTTATAATGACCTAAAAAAATTCTTATCGAATTTTCATTATCAAATATTATAAGTTTAGGTAATCTAAATCTAGCAAAGGTGATGATAAGCTGATATTGTAAAATTTGTTGCTAGGGTATTTGTGGGTACAACTTCAACCCACTTAAAGTGCACATCAACAATAATAAAAAAAAATATTTATTTAGGCGCGGTCGCATATAATCTATCTGAATCCGAGAAAAAATTTCCTCGTACCATGTGGCCTAGTTTCATTAATAGCACAATATTTGCAACTATTTGCTAAATTTTCTATGTCCTTATTAATCCACGGTCAATAAAAATGTGACTGTGCTGTGTTTTTCATTTTAACCATACCTAGGTGTGACATATATAGCTGAGAAAGCATCCTATCTTTAAATTTTTCTGGTATTATTACGCGATTATTCCAAAATAATACATCATGTTCAATGATTAATTCATTGCGAGTCATGTAAAATGGTTTAAATTTGACATTATTTTTATAACTTTTGGGCCACCCGCATCGTACATATGTTATTCTACTAGTACTTTATCTTTGTCTGTAAATTCCTTAATTGAAAGGAAATTTGTAGATTTTATTTCGTCATCCCCGAAAAAGTTTAGATAGTTGACATCTACCGACTCCCATTCCTCGTTATTACTCTGTCTTGTCTGTTTTGTCAATTGTCTAATTGTGACAAAAAAAATCGGCATTATTCTTTTCAGATTTAATGTATTGAACATCATAACGATAATTTGCTAAAATCACGGCCCATCGTCTTAATCGATTTGCCGAATACTGCGGAATTGCTTTTTTAGGGTTAAATATGGCTACTAATGGTTTATTGTCTGTAACAAGTGTAAATTTGCTACCATATAAATACTGATTAAATTTGCATATCCCAAAAATAATATTTACCGCTTCCCATTCCACCTGTGCGTAATTTTTTCCTATCGGTGACAGTGTACGGGACGCATACGCTATTATAGGCTTTTCATGGCCATCCGGTAATATATGTGAAAGTACACATCCAAAACCATATGGACTCGCATCGGTGGTTAATCTAATTTCTAGATCGAGGTTGTAATGTGTGAAAACATCAGCCGATATCAAAATGTTCTTAACTTTACTGAATGCTTCATCACACTTTTTTGTCCAACACCATTTTTGACGACCCTTTTTTAACAGTTCATAAAGAGGATATAGTATTGTCGCTAAATTTGGTACAAATTTACCATAATAATTGTTCGTGCCTAATACAGACTGCAGTTCCTTGACCGATTTAGACACAGGAGCATTTTTTATTGCCTCTATTCTAGCCGGTGAGGTATGTAAACCGTTCTTATCAAAAATGTATCCTAAATAGCATACTTTATCCTGAAAAAACTACATTTTCTTTCTCGGCTTTTAATCCTCCATTTTTTAACCTATCTTAAACTTGCTATAACTTACCGACTTATGTTCGATATGATTTCTTCCGCAAACATCCGTACATCGTTTAAAAAAGAAACGCAACCTTCAACATCATGAAATAACGATTCCATAATGTTTCTATCTTGGAAAAGATTATACCACCTTGTAATTTAGAAAACAAATCATCGATCCGCGGTAAAGGAAATTGATCTATTTCTAAAGCAGGGTTTATTTGTTATTTTAAAATCGCGAAAAAACAGTATTATACTTTCGATTGAAATGGTCAATTGTATCAGATTCTGCTGTGAAAATTTAGCTAGCTTATGGGAAAATTAAACAATATAGTAAAATCTGTACCCAAAATTGAGGGACCACCGTTTTTAATAACAAAAATATATTTAGACATGGTCCCACATAATCTATATGAATCCAATATTTACATCGACAAATAAATTAAATAATATATAAAACTATTTCATTTATAATATATAATAACCCATTTATAATATAAATTCATTGCAGAATTATATTCAGTTAAAATTAGGAGGCGATCACATGTAACCTTCCCCTGTTATAAAACAATTCCACAAAATTAGACTAACAATAAAGTAATTCGTGTTTAAATAATTATTTTTTTCTACAATCGCCTCAATAGTAGGCTTTTGCGCTTTCAATTCTTAACGCAAAGTACGCCATTTCCGATCATGACATAATTGTCATCCATTGCCGCTTTAAAGCGGCAATAGTGTCAATTCCCGCTCGCTTCTTTATTATAAATTCCTTAGCAGGCGCTTGTCAGTCAAAAATGACACATGAGAAATGTAGCTCAAAAAAAAACTTGTAGCTCACAAATAAAAATCGGTTCATATATAAACATATGTCAAATACATACAAGAAGACACTGTATTAAGCGATTCTAGAAAAAATGTATGTATTACGAGCACAAACTGCCATTGCCGCTTTTCAAAGAATAGGTAAATTTCTTTCGCAAGCGGCAATGCAGTACTTTGCGCTCTTAACAAAACAAATAACTATTGTATATATAAAATGCCGGAGTCGCCAGTCACACAGGTGCCAGTATTATTCTATTATTGCCCACCTTCTCCTTCATATTTTCTTTGTCATAATCTTGTAGTCAACAAAATAGTCACTCGATGAAATTCAATTCCATCAACAATTAAAATACAAACATTGAAGCGTTTCAGAAACATAATAGAAAATAAATAAACTAATACAACAGTTATTTATATACAAAGTCAGTAAAGTGATTCTTGCCACCCCAGGAAACAAATACTCGTATTTGTTTTGATAAAAAAAAAGGGTGATCGCGACTCCAAAATTTCCAAGTACTGATTTTGTGTCGAAACGGAAACGGTAATTGCAATAAATCCGCCATATGATGCCGGCTCTTGTATGTGCATGCAGCAAGCAACACTAAAAATGTCCACATTTATGAGCGTATTAAATTCGGTCTTATCCAATATATTCAGATCCGACAAGCCAAGGTAAAGTCAGCGGTCGTTACTGAAATACATCAATCTACTGGAATCTAGTGGAATTATTTTTGTTTGTTTATGATGCTGTTTATGTAGGTCAAATATACGTAGGTATTTCGAATTAGACATTACATGTTCAAACGGTGCGGCGATACCTATTAGAGAACCAATTTATTCTCATGGTATAGGAACCTGTACAAGTAAGGCGGTTTCAGTTGCAACGCTACATGGCGACGAGATACTAAATCTCCATATATTTGAAAGTACCTGAACTAACATATTCTAAATAATTTATAAAATGAGTGATATTGGCTAGATTTCTAGTTGTTATCCATTGTCATCTGGTAATTTTCAATTATGAATGTTCTTTTATTATTAATCTATGAAGCCTGATATTTTGAGAATTGATACATACTTGATCATGCTGCCTAGGAAATGATTTTGGATGTGATTGAAAAATTGTCAAAACATGCATCTGCAAAAATGTTGCTCTTTCAGTTATATATAAGTTATATAAGTCATTTGGACACAATATCCACCCCGAACCCTTTGGGAGGGCTTTTGATTTTATATGGGGACCTCTATTTTTTATGTTCGCATATTATTTTTTGTGAGAAAATACACATCTTTTGTCTGAACTTTTATTTCGGCTTGTAGTTTTTTTGCAAATTGCTAAAATTTGAAAATCTTGATTGTTCTATTGTATGGAGGTTAACGAAAAACATTTTGAGAACCTCCTGTCTTGATGTTAAATAAAAAAAAAAGATAAAACTAATTTGATGAGGTTTTTTTTCGATATAACATCCCCTGAGACACGAGGAGGGGTGACTTTTGTTTTTTTATAGTCGGGTATTATTTTTTGTGAAACAATGAACATCTTTTGTCTGGTCTTTTCTTAATTTGGTTTCTTAAATTAGCAATTTGCTAAAAAAACTACGGGCCGAAATAAAAAAAAGTACAGACAAAAAAATGTTTATTTTTTCACAGAAAACAATATGCGACCATAGAAAATGGAGGTTCTCATTTAAAAAACAAAAGTCACCCCCACCCCCTGTCAAAGGGGTGGATATTGTGTCCAAATGATTTCTCCCTCGGAACCTTGCAACTTCTGTTCGACCTTTTTTTTATTCACACTCTTGTTTTTTAAAGAAATCTATCCAAAGTTAAAAATACACCCGGTATAAGTGATTTTGCCTTTTAAACTTCTTTAATTCCTTCCTAAGGCCTAATTATCTTTCCATACATATCAAGATTTTCTGTCAAAAATTTAAATTGCGCCATTTGGACAGCCATGAGATAAATATAAACTAAATTATTATTTTTTAATTCGCCTCTTAACTACCTTAAAACTGTGTATTTTACAGTAAGAAAGATAGAGCTATACAGAGCTATAGAAAGATAGAGATAGAGATATTCATAGGAGGGATATATATACCCCTACGCCATACCATGAAGTACCATCCACAATTTTAAGGTTTAGTTAACGAGTTTAGTTAACTTCAAACCAACATAAGACCCCCACCCTGTCTGCAATTAAGCTACCTTGAAAGTGTAGATGAGAAGCTTAAGGGTCTAGTTATTTCTTCTCCGAATATTGTCGCTTTATGTTTTACTGTAAATCACACACAGTTTTAAGATATTTAGATACTGTTTCTACCGTATTTTTTTGTTAATTAGATATCTCGAAAACGGTTAATTTTAGGAATAGCAAAACTTTATTTTAGGAAGTCCACCTAAAATTCTACGTAGAATCCAAAATTTCTATCATATATGGTGTCCCATATAAATTATTTTAAATGGGACAGTATGGTAATCTACCAACGCCTGGCCTAATAAACTTATAACATTACATAAAAACGCACTAATAATAATAAACTTATAAATTTATCTCTTTTCAGATCATGGAGTCATTTGCAAATATGGTTCCACCGAAAGCAACTGTGATACGTGGTGGAGAAACCATGACTGTCGTGTCCAAAGATCTGGTGGTAGGTGACTTGGTTGACATGAAATTTGGAGACCGTATACCGGCTGATATTAGAATTATTCAGAGTCAAGGATTTAAAGTGAGTAGACCTCAACACCTTATATCCTATCAAAGATGTTCATGAATGTTTAAAAAATAAACTACTACTCATATACCGGGTGTAACAAGATCATCTTTTTCGCTTCCGGTTTTGCTGGACCGGAAGCCAACGTAACTTCGATTTTTAAATAGAATGGCGCACGTTTTCGTCATTTATGATCCCATTCAACTCAAAACGCGGCTACTCAATGGTGTCGGAGTCGCAGATCACCAATTTTTGTTGTCACATCAAATTTTCCAGGTGGCGATGGCGTCTCTAAAATTGATGATGATGTTATTTTGCCATTTAGCATTTTTCATAACAAATATTTAAGATGGCAGCTACAAGATGAGAAAATTTATTTTTCTTCCTAAATACAACTTAATACCGTTACATATTTTTGACAAGCTTTTATTTAACTTGCTATGTATATATGTTCGTGGGTCATATCTTGCAACTGAATTTTAAAGCAGTTGTCCATAACCGATTAGAGGTGAAATTTTGCATACACATTTAGTTTGGATGATAATGCAAGGTTACCTAAGTGACGTCATTTTAAATCCAATATGGCTCCCAAGATGGCGGACTAGTTATTTTTTATGCACTTCCATGATATGAGTATCAAATATAAAGGTTTGCTGAGGAGAATATGAAAATAAAATGATGTCAATCTAAATCCAATATCGCGGACTCCCAAAGATGGTGGACTATGTTTTTTCATGCACCCCCATGATTTGGATATCAAATGAAAGGGTTCAATGGGAAAAATTCAAAATGGCAGAAAACAAGACAGCTGGCTATAAAAAAATGAAGATGGCGATCAAGAACTTAGTTGCTCCAATCCGACTGAAATTTTGTTATCCGAGGGATTTTAGGAGTCCCCGATTAGCAACTTCTTGCAACTGAAAATGGGCGTTAATAGAATTAGTTTGCAACCTGTCTAGGAGAAGGAAAGTTCCTTGGAGAAGGAAAGGAGAAGGAAAAAGCAGAAAGAAGGAGATCCAAATTCGAACATTGAGGAACACCTGAAGCGGCCTTGTAGCAATCAGTTATGTGATATATAGTGATATAAGTAGCTATTTGGTATACGTCTGTACATTAGCTACACTTGTGCAGCAATTTCTAATTATCAATAAAAATTAAAAACCAAATAAAGCCAAGTTTTATTTTAAAAAAATGCTGATATCTATTGTAACTATATCTATCTAACAACTGTATGTTAGCATTTACTAAAACAAAACATATATTTCTTTTAGGTTGACAATTCAGCTTTAACGGGTGAATCCGACCCACAATATAGAAGTACTGAGTGCACAAGTGACGACATTTTAGAAACTAAAAACTACGTATTCTTCTCTACGAATGCTGTTGAAGGAACAGCTAGAGGTAAAAATAAAAGCTTATTCATATTGAATGAGAATTTATATAAAAACACAAAACAGAAACAGCTTCAACAATTATCTTGTTTTGTAGCAAATTCATCACCTCTTAGTTAAAATGTTATTTAACTTAATCTCAATAACAAATAGCCGGTGATTTTCAGGTATTGTGTGTGAAACCGGTGATCGTACAATAATGGGAAGAATAGCAGGTTTAACGGCTCGACTACAACCAAATCAAACTCCGATTGCTAGAGAACTCAACCACTTTATGAAGATCATCAGCGTCTGGGCCTGCTTTTTGGGAATCGTATTTGGATCTGCTGCATTGCTGATGAACTATTCTTGGATTGAGGCCTCGCTGTTTCTAATTGGAATCATAGTAGCCAACGTGCCCGAAGGTAAAAATATGCATCCAATTAACAATTTAATGACTAAGTATATAGGGAGCCTCAGAAGTCAACGTCTTTCCTTGGAGGGCTGAACAAGACTGGACCAAGAACTGACCAGAATATCAAAATATGACCTAAAATTTTTAACATTATGCTGAAAATGTATTTACCATTTTAAAAACTGAACTAAATGAGCAAGTTTTGAAAGAGGTAGTTTGTAATTTTTTACAGTATAATAATAACAATATCTCTCATTCTAACCGTAATGGTCAGCCCAGAAGTCAGAGACTTGTGCGGGAGAGGAGGCGACATATTATTATTTCGCGGGCCGCATGTGCGACCCGGAGCGCTTTAGGTTGTTCAATTCTAACCCCCATTCAGTGCAGGAATCAAGGATCAATATTTTTCCTCATTAGTTAGATCTTGCGGATAAATTATTGAAAATTTATTTCGCACCAGTGCCAGTGCAGGAAATCGAACCAATACTGCTCCTCGTCATCGAGCAGAGAGCTAGTGCGCTAAACCGCTCGACCACCATCCCCGGTATGAAGGGTTAAAGGCTGTTATAAATAGCAGAGTTGCATGTCAAAAATAAAATTTTTAAAAATATAGAATTTTGTAGCTATGACACTCGAAAGAACTGCCAAGGTGTAGTTTTTTTACGAAATTCATAAAAGTGACAATATCTCAAAATCTAAGGGTTTCACTAGGGTCATATTTTGATATTCTGGCCAGTCATGAGCTGGCATATCAGCCCCCGAAGGGTTGACGTGAGACACTGTATTTTACGATAATGTAATCGTTTTAGTCCAAAATTTCAAAGGCCTCCATGCATCTTCCAAAATGTCAGCCGAAACTCTTCACACTTTAGGTTCTTATATCCGTGTTCAAAAAACCTTCTTTAGGAAAAATTCTTACCAAAAAAATTGTATACCTTTTTTGTTCTTTTTTTGAGACGACGCTGTAAAACCGTAGCAAGTAATGTTTTTGCTGTTGTAAAATAAGCATCTTAATTCGTACGTAATTTAGTTTCACCTTCCATTCTTTTCAGGTTTGCTTGCTACAGTTACAGTGTGTTTATCAGTAACAGCAAAACGCATGGCAGCTAAAAATTGTCTTGTGAAAAACTTAGAAGCTGTGGAAACGTTGGGATCCACATCTATTATTTGTTCTGACAAAACTGGTACTCTTACGCAGAACAGAATGACCGTATGCCACTTTTGGAGTGACAGGAAAATCATGGATGCGGATTCTACGGTTCAACAAGAATGCGCTGGAGACTACAACAAGTCAGAAGGTATAGTGAAATTTTTAAATCTAAATTATTTTTCTCGGTAATAATCATAGAAATGTGTTTCAATGTTTTTTGTTAATCAAGCGTTTCAGACCCTTATGAGGTGTGCTACTCTATGCAATAGAGCCGAGTTTATACACGGTCAGGATAAGGAACCGATTCAGCAAAGGAAAGTAAGAGGTGATGCTTCAGAAGAGGCCATTTTGAAATTTGTTGAACTTTCACACATTCATGGAAAGCCGACTGAATTCCGACAGAAGAACCCTAAATTAATTGAAATTCCATTTAGTTCAGTGACAAAATACCAAGTAAGTAATAATAGTCCGATAGCTATTAGACATTTTTGGGTATGTATTTGAGGCACGATGAAAACTTGTTCAATACTTCTATTATACCTAAGTAGAGAACTGCAGACCTGGCTGAAGGGTAGTGGGGTAAATCGATCCTTATATTATCAAATAAGAATTTTTTTTTGCAAAAAATATGCATATTATGTGCAGATTGCAGATTATTTAGTCGGGTCTAAAAGTTTGCCGGGTGCCTGCAAAATTATTTTGCAAAAAATTCAAAAAAATGTATTTGAGGCATGCTGAAATTTTAACAGCATATTGTTTATTACTAAAAATAAATATTTAAAAAAAGGTCATTTCGGTGGAACATTCTACCTGCCGGGTGATCAAGAAAGTTACGTATGAGCGTGAGTGAGCAGTAGTACTATAGGTAGATTGCAATGTGAGAGAGAGCGTAAATCGGCAGCTGTCTGCGTCCCAGAACGTAGTGGCTCGGGTAAAACCACGTGACTTGCAATATCCCAAGCCACAGAGTACCTTACCTACACAAAGGCGAAGGCAGCATTCTCGCCCAAACCTAATTTCAGTGCGCATGCGCGTAATAAGGGGTATTCTAAACGATCTAAACTTTAACCAGTCTAACCACAAATTTGCTTCTAATAATAATGTATGAGTATTACATCATATTTCAGTATACTGTTGCATGCTTTATTAATTCACATTAGATACTATTATTTATTTCTTCGGTGTAGAACATGTCTTCAGTTTGTTTGACCTTCACTAACTTTTAATGAATATAGTTTTCTCAGTGTACACAGAATGACAAAGAATCTAGTTCTCTCAGTGAAATAAGGGGTCAAGGTCATTTAAATTAGGTACATAAAGATAAAAGGTACCGACGCACGTAGCTTTCGCCTCTGTATAGGTAGGGGTACTCTGTGCCCAAGCTGATGCTAGTAAAAATTTTGAGGTTCATTCTCAGTTCTACAATACCACATGAATGTGTAACACGTATTTACTACCAAAATTTTGTTTATGATGTCTAGTGAAAAGTTAGTGTATGTTATTTGTTAAAAAAAATAAATAAAAAGTGATTGTTTTTAGTGACAAAAGTGACAAAAACATAGGTTAAAATACAAAGACATCGTTTTCGAAACTACCTGCTGGAATTTCGACAGTCACCTTAATAACGTTAGAAATCATCTCAACACTATGATTGTACAACTATTCATGTTTCGTATTTAATTGGAAATTCCTTTTTTTTAATCAAGAAAAAAGTTCTACTCCAAAATTTCGACTAGCAACAGCTGGGTTATTGTAAGTCACGTGATCTTACCTGAGCCAATAGCATGGCAACGTTCTGGGATGCAGACAGCTGCCGATATACGCTCTCACTCACACTGCAACCTACGAAACGAAATTGGGAAGTAAAGTCGCTTAGTTTTCGAGAAAAAAAAATCTTGCGTAGAACCAAATCGGACTTGGTGCGATTCATTAATTAGGTTATTGTATACACGAAACCACGATTTAAGACATTTTTTGTTGGTCAGGACTTTTTTATTTCGAAAAAACTAGAAAAAATATGTTTTTGTGAAACGTGTTTTTTAACGTCTTCACTCTCATATCTCTAATCATAATTGTGCTATAAACATAATCGAGCTGATTTTTTTAAAATTAAAGTAGACACAATAGCGCTTCTAAACATGTACAACTCGATTATATCATATATTTTTTTAATGTGTTTAAATAATAACAAACTTAATCTTGTTATTTTCGTTAATGTATTTTTGAGCAGTCTAGAAAAATTTTTATTTATGGAAATTTGTCAAATTTGTCTATGCATGCTGCGAAGCAAATGAAATCAATAAATAAAAAAAGTTTTTAAAATCATAATTTTTCATGTGCGAATGAGTGAGTGTGTCGTGAGCGATTTTTTTAAAGCAGCCCAAACCCATATTCTCGCCCGCGTACACTACTTACCGCCTCGAATATTAACCTTGCCGAATATTAACCTTGTAGAGGAGGGAAATTCGTGCCGGGATGCTCATACATGCAAAACTTTTTAAAGGTATAACATAAATAGTTAATTAAGTAATATATTAAAGAATTAATATTACACATAGTTTGTTTTAAAAGTTAATGCAAACGTTAATTCAGTTTTGAAAAAATATAGCACAATAATTATTATATTTTAATTAGGTTGGGTTACTATTTTTTCTAGCAATTTTTGTGGAATGCATATTAGCTCGCTCATAGTGTAATTACCTATGTGGGGACGTTCATAAACTCGCTGCATTATTAAAAAGCACCTTAAAACATTATTTTATTAAACGTGTAAACACTATACATATTATACTGGTAGTAACTAAAAACATTCTACATCATCATCACTTTCGGCTATATTACTTTGTATACAATTATTGCATAACTTGCATTTGCACTCATCGCAACATTTAAGTCCTTCTTTTATGCAGGTACATTTTTTATTATCACAATTTTTGTCGGAACAATACAGACCACGACGATGTTTAGTCGTATATTTTCGGGAATAGGTTTTTGTGCCGAAAAAAATGGATTCTAGTGATCATCAACTAAGGTCTACCGGTAGCATCCAACGTCATCAAGCTGCATTTTTGTGATATTACTGCTGTACCATATTCGTCACTGAAGCATACATCTGAAATAATAATATACTATTGATCTTAGTACCACCATTATTAAAAATAAATATTATTAATATCGTGGTGATTAATTATAGAAACTACATATTATAATAAAAATAATACATAAGTACATAAATTATATAGATTTGTACACATTGTTAAAATACAAAAAAATAAATAGATATATTACCTCAAGAAATGTTGATAAAAAGCCTCATCAGTTGGAGGATGCTCCGAAGGCGGGTTTTTTGATTTTGTGGCCAGTCTTAAACGCAGCTCATTGAGTGTGCCAACACTGGAATCCTTATTTTTGCACATCAACAAAATATATCCTGTAGCTACTTGCAGTGCCTCTTGCTGAGATAGTAGCGGCAGTTTTGACAATATTTTAAGACTATGTTCTTTTTCAGAAAGTCAAATGCACTTCTTTTCCCAAGTTTGTAAAAAGCACTTGTAGTGTCACATCCTGACAGACAATTTACTGCAAGAAGACATGAAGAAATGTTTTTCCCAAATATTTTATAACTCTATAAATTGATATAAAACGCGTATAATATAAATCACGAATATTTTGCATACTTATGTACTCTTGCGACAGTCTACATGGTATTTTACTTTGATATTTCCACTCAAGATATCATCTTTTTGCAGTAAAATATGTTTTCCACAGTTACCTGGTCTTTTTTCTGCACTCGATATTAATGACAACAATCCTTTTTCACCGGGATTTTGTACCACAGACTTACTTGTCTGTACACATTGTCTTTTTACATATAATACACTCCATATTACAGAAATAACCAAGTTATAATAACAACTAGACAAGAGTTGTAATAATACGCGATTCGGTACAGAGCCACGGACAATATAAAACGTGTAAAACATAAATAAAACGGCCCTACGCGTCAACTATTAGATACCTAGATTCGGCTAGCTGCGCTGAATAATTTTTAATAAAAAACATCGTAGTTAAAAAACCGTTAATTCCAGCAGATTTTTTTCTTTACTCAAAACTTCTTTAATGTCTCAGCTTCAAATTCTGCGCAGCATGTATACAAAAATTTCCCTAAATAAAAAAGTTTGTCGCTTATCGAAAATACATACACCTGTAAGGAAGTAATAAATTAATTGATATTTAACCTAATTATATACCTAATTATATACTCGAATTTTAAACAAGTGCGAGTCGGACTCGCGCACGAAGGGTTCCGTATCATTATCTATAAAATCACACAAGCTTTTAATTAATTTCGACCGACCGGCGACTCCGGCATTTATTAGCATACATTAGCATAGTTACAATTTGTTATATCCGAGCCCCCTTAAATATTTATTTTATTCAGTTTTTAATTCAATTCTAACTTCCAAATAACCTACTTCACATATCACATAACTTGTCGTCTTCTACGTCAAAAAAAAATTCATAATTTTCCCTCGATTTGCTCTGCCTATACCTACAGCACTGCTCACTGACTCTCATACGCAACTTTCTCGATCACCTATCAGGTAGAATTGCCCCACCGAAATTACCTGTTTTTTTAAATATTTATTTTTCTTCATAAATAATAAATATGTTAAAATTTCAGCGTGCGTCAAATACATTTTTTTTATTTTTTCAAAATAATTTTGTAAGCATCTGGAAAACTTTTAGACCCGTCTAAATAATCTGGCTTGTATATTTCTTCACTCTTTAAATATTAAATTTTCAGGAATAAAAATTAGAGAATGCCTCAAGAATATTTTTTGAAAAAAAATTGTCTTATTTGAAAATATAAGGGTGAATTTAGCCGCTACCCTTCAGCCAGGTCTGCGGTTCTGTACTTAGGTATAATGGGAGAAGTATTGAACAAGTTTTCATCGTGCCTCAAATACCTACCCAAAAATGTGTAACAGCTCTCCTGCTATAAATAGGAGTATAAACTCACAGTGAAATTATTTTTGTCACGGCTCCTGAGATTTTTGCCTTTTTGTCAAAGGAAATTCGTAAAACGAAGAACGTGACGGAGACTGAAAATATTTATTCCGATAGCCATATTATTTTAAGAAAATATTATTTTAAGAACCGGTCACATTTTTTTTCTAAAATTTCAATAACAATCATATTTTATATCAACACCAATTATCTGCAGAAAGATATAATGCTTGACACGTATGATGATATGAGGATAACTAAAAATGTTCATAATCTATCATTTTAGATCAGTATTCACGCATTGGAAGAAGGCGGATGTCTAGTAGTAATGAAAGGGGCCCCAGAACGAATTTTAGCAAGATGTTCCAAAATATGCACCGAAAACGGCACTGAAGATATGACTGACCAGATGCAGATGCTCTGCGACCAGGCGATGACTGAGCTTGCAGAGAAAGGAGAGCGTGTTTTGGGATTTGCTGATTTGATGCTGGACAGTTCTTTTACCAAAGATTTTCCATTTTGCGCCGAACCGCCCAATTTTCCACGAAAAAATCTTAGATTTGTTGGATTTATGTCCCTTATTGATCCGCCCAGACCACAAGTTCCCGATGCACTGGAAAAGTGCAGGAGTGCCGGTATTAAAGTTGTAATGGTTACCGGTGATCATCCAGTAAGTATTATAGAGATTATGACATTTAATTTTAATGGTATTTTTTCTTCAATGGTCAAGAAACATGACTTTTAATGATCTATACTGTCTCTGACTCCATCTGAGCGGCAGTAAAATTCTCTAAAAGTCTGAAAATCTAATTCCTTTTGAAGAACAGATGAAATGAAAGGTGAACTTTATCAAAATTGCGTATAATTAATTGGCTGCTGTAAATGCTTATTAGAAGTATATTGAGAAGTCCAATAAAATGTGATACTGATTTGCTTTCGGTAGCCATTAAAATAATTGAAAGTATGGAGAACTCCAATAGATTATCAGAATCAGATAAGAAAAATAATGTTTACGTCTAAATTTGTAGACGTGAAACATATTATATGAGGCAAACTATACATTTTTCTAGATACGGTCTGAAAATTAGAAATGTTGACATTATTGTCATGCGGGAGCCATTTTGAAATTGCTTTATTAGAGTGCCTAATTGGAAGTTTTCATAGGTTGTCAAAAATTCAAAACATTTACGACATTTATTATTAATATCCCCAATTTTAAACAATTAAATTCTTTTTAAATAATTTAATATTTGGTTTAATTTCAATAGTATTTTCAATGTTTTCCATTATATTTGGATTCGATAAGTTATTTTCTTGTATTATTGCATAAGTTGGTATCTAAATTTAATAGTTCTAAGTTATTTTGGATTATTGTATCTGAAATACTTTCAACCCAATTTTAAATGTTGTTATTTTTTTCATTATTAATGTGTTTTGTTTTTCATCATTACAAACATTAGGCACAAATATTAGCTAATATTACAGACCTAAAAAACATACTAACAAAACAGGTGCAAATTTGACTTTTGCATTTTGCATTTACTTGCATATTCAAAGAACTTTAATGCTTGTAACGACAAAAAAAAATTTATTATGTGTGTTAATATTGAAAGCTTTGAATAATGCCCCACTTATGGGTGAGGCGATAATTGTACTGATTAAGAATTTATGAAATTTTAACTGCCCCACTGTTGGGCGATAATTTTATATGTGAAAATGCTCGAATACGTTGTTGATTTTAGACTTATATAAAATGAGATAACAATAGTAATAGTATAGCGAAGAAACGCCTGATAAGCTTACAGGATGCTTACACTATTTCTTCCCTATTGAATACTTTTTGTTTAGGGGCGCCAGTTCTATGAACACTAATTTATAATATTTTAGATGGATCACTTAGAACATGAGTACTTTATCGTCCTAGAGGGGGTCCAATTAGGTCTATGTAAATATTTTGCAAGATTAGAATTTTTAAACTGAAGTCATTTTCCAAACAGTGAATCTATGATACTACAATATTTTGTTAAATCAATTGAATTTTATTTTATCTCAAATTGTAGGATTTAAAATGTTTCCTGAAAAGTTTCAAAAATAATAAGAAAGAAAACTTAATATATATATGACTATGTTTATTGTCATATGATCATGAATATAAATAAACAAATTCTGAAACTTTTTACTACCCTACGCAACTTACTACCTACGTAACTTATTCTACTACATGGGACTAAGCCTCTGGTACAATATCTTATAAACTAGCAAAGTTTGAATGGTTGTTACCTTAGAAGTTTTATATTAATCCTTTTTAATTGCGATACACAAACACTTAGCACTATTTTCCCCGGCAGTAGTTTTATCTCGAATTAACAACTAACAGCTGCTGTTGCTGGGCTCTGGTGGTGTCATCTAGCGGATGTCGCCGTACTATCTCTGGAACGCTGCTACTATCGCCGTGCTTTCTCTGGAACGCTGCTACGATTGCCGGAAACTTTATTGTAGGACATCTTTACCTTCAAACTGTGAATTTTCAGATTCTGCACTTTTACTGCTCCTTTATACTTGGGATTTCTTATAAATTGATTTCCTTTTCCTTTTACTACTCACCAAAGTTTTCGGTGGCTGGGGACGCTACCAAGCCTCTACTTCTCACTTCTTAATTTTGACGAAAACACTTAATATGTAGTTATTTCTGCTTGAAAACCTGGTGTTCTGGTGTTATTTCTGACTATTTAAATTATTTTTCTTAAGTTGAACTATTAATTTTAACAAAATTTTATAAAAATTATTAGCGGAGCTGTTCTCTCTTCGAACGCTATAGCTGAACTCTGCATTTTTATATGTAACCACGGATATGCCGTATAAAAAAAACATTTGCTTTTCCTGGTTACCATCCTTCCGTCTTATTATTGTGATACAATCTGACAGATTAATGCCTATTATATAATTTATTTAATTTTACTTACATCTCTTACAATTTGAACTTCACTTGATATAATTTTGAATTCTAAACATTATAATATAATCAGATTCACTTTCTGTCGCGTAACTTCGATGTATGTTTTAGACGTCATATCTACATTGCGTTTTGCTTCGAGATTATAGATTCTCGAAACCCTTTTCTACCATCTTTTACGCCTTTAATCTAGACTCTTTTAATTTAGACATCGTTCATTCATGATCTATATGCTACAATTATTGTTGGGACTTGTCTATTATAATCATGCTAGATAGAGATTTTTGTGCCGATAAATAACTTAGATATAATGAAATTACGTTCTAACCAGTCAAGCGCGTAGCTGGTTATATATATATATATATATATATATATATATATATATATATATATATATATATATATATATATATATATATATATATATATATATATATATATATAGATATATATATATATATATATATAGATATATATATATATATATATATATAGATATATATATATATATATATAGATATATATATATATATATATATATATATATATATATATATATATATATATATATATATATATATATATATATATATATATATATATATATATATATATATATATATATATATATATATATATATATATACAGGGTGAGTCAGTTTTTTATACACAAACTTTAACAGGGGATAGAACGCACGTTTTTAAAAAGAAAAGTGCCTATAAAGATATGGCCGATCTAGCTTCCTAAGGAAGATACAGGGTGTTAAAATTTAATTTTTTTTTACATTAATGTGTAATATTTTCTGAACGGAATGATATATTCACTAAATATTTTACACATATCTTAACCTGCATAGGATCAACATGTTGTATTGTTCCTGTCGAAAATACTATAGTGGATGTTACTTTTTTCGGGTACTTCGACTATTCTGCATAATAGAACTTTTTTTTCGTAGGCCACTGACATTATCTGATACATATTTCTAAAATAACGGCCCCTTAGTAACAATTTTGATATCTTGTAATTTTGCTCTAACTATGACAGTTTTCGAGATATTGGCCGTTGTTTCTCTGACAGTGTAATGTCGTTATTATAATTTTTTTTTCTCGAATTTTCTTTATGACTTATAAACGAACGCTTAGATTTTTTCATGTTTGGGGGATAATGCCTATTAATTAAGGCGCATAAAACAAGCGGTAAGAATGTTCAAAAACTTGCACAGTGGCGGGGTGGAAGGGGTGCTCCACCCCTTTCGTAAACAGAACTTCTACGCCAAAGACTATTTAAAAAAAACTGTTATTTTCATTATCTACATACAGTTTAACAAAAATAATGTCCCTTCTTCTGTTTCGAAATTCCTGTGCGTTTCCTAGTTATTTTGATTTTTAGTGTTTGATGTGGTACTAAATTAAGTAATTTATTTATTAGCAATATTAGCAATAATTATCGGCTAAATATTTAATTCTCTCAACGAAACCTACCTAAATATGGTTTGTTAAGGATTCTAAAAAGCCGAAATCTCTTTATCTCTTTCCAAGTAATTACAATTACAAAAAAAAACATTAGATGAACATTGATGTTAATGTTTATGGAGATATAAACATTTTTGAATTTATAGCAATATTTAATTAACAATAATAATTGTGGAATAAATAACAATTGTTAGCAATAATGATTTATAAATAACAATTACAAGAATTAATAACAATAACACTAGTACCTACATACATAAAATTAGATACTTTGTTCAAAATGTAAACCGTTCTTCTCAATACACATTTCACTGCGACGTATCATAGAACGTCTTAAGTTAACTAAATGATGCACCCTTATTTCATTGCAAGCATCTCTAATGCGATTTTGAAGTTCCTCAAGTGTATTAACCGGAGTGGTATACACTATTTCCTTAATGAATCCCCACACAAAAAAGTCAAGTGGTGTTAAAACGGGGGATCTGGGAGGCCACGCCACTGGACCTCCACGACCTATCCACCTCCCTGGATAGTTATTGTTTAGCCAATTTCTTACATTTCTGCCATAATGGGCCGGGCACCCATCAAGTTGAATCCAAGACTGTCTTCTTAAATTCAAAGGAATGACTTCCCATATATTACCATGGTGTTCTTCTAAGAATTGTAGGAAATTTTCTGAATTTACACATAATTGCAATTGTGGCAAGAAATAAGGTCCAAACACGTGGTTGCCGTAAATTCCAATCCAGACATTTGTACTAAATTCATGTTGAAAACTTCGTGGTCGAATGGCATGTGGGTTTTCATGTGCCCATACATGCAGATTGTGAAAATTTACTATACCACGACGAGTAAAACAAGATTCATCAGTCCACAGTATATTGGATAAGAAATCCCTATTATTTTGAATGGAGTTAAGAACCCACCTACAATAAGTAAGTCTTCGTTCAGCGTCACCTGGACATAAACCTTGAACAGGTTGAAAATGATATGGGCGTCTGTGATCCCGTTTTAAAACCCGGGAAATTTTACTTTGGGAAATACCAAGAGCAATAGCAGCACGTCGAGTACTTGTCGTTGGGTTCCTATTAAATTCCCGCAATATACGGTCTCTATCTCGTCCACGGTTGTTCTGTCGGCCCCCGGGTACATTTTTCAAACCCTGGTTAACAAATCGACGGTGGATACTCACAAAAACGGAATGATGAGGTTGTCGTCTATTTTGAAATCTTCTTCGATACTCCCTTATAGCTGCGTATCTTGAATTCCCATTTGCGAACCCATAAATAAAATGAATGTCGGCTTGTTCGCTATTTGTAAATGTAAACGGCATGTTACACTAATTAAAATCTGGCAAATCACATAAAATAACTTTTTAATCTTAAAAATAATAATTAATAACAGTGAAAATATTCAAGATGAAGCAAAATTGTTTGTAGATAAACTTGTAATACGTCAAACTGTCGTTTCAAAATATGACATAATGCTTACTTGTTTTCCAAGGAGTATAATATTTTGTTGCAATTATTACGTACAGTTACAAATACGCTAGTTTTAAATGGAAATTATTTAGCAAACAACAACAAAAATTGAAACAGAAATTGGTACATGCACAAGTTTAATAAAACTTAAAGGAAATTTTTAAGACTTTTGGCAACTGCACAATAATCTATTGTATTGTAAGTACATTTGTAATTTAACAGATTTCAACATATAAAATTGTATTGTATTTGAGTAAGGCTTGATATAACAAATATTTATTTTGACTACATTGGAAAAAGATAAAGAATAAGAGATTTCGGCTTTTTAGAATCCTTAACACACCATATTTAGGTAGGTTTCGTTGAAAGAATTAAATATTTAGCCGATAATTATTATTGCTAATAAATAAATTACTTAATTTAGTACCACATCAAACACTAAAAATCAAAAAAACTAGGAAACGCACATGAATTTCGAAACAGAAGAAGGGACATTATTTTTGTTAAACTGTATGTAGATAATGAAAATAACAGTTTTTTTTAAATAGTCTTTGGCGTAGAAGTTCTGTTTACGAAAGGGGTGGAGCACCCCTTCCACCCCGCCACTGTGCAAGTTTTTGAACATTCTTACCGCTTGTTTTATGCGCCTTAATTAATAGGCATTATCCCCCAAACATGAAAAAATCTAAGCGTTCGTTTATAAGTCATAAAGAAAATTCGAGAAAAAAATTATAATAACGACATTACACTGTCAGAGAAACAACGGCCAATATCTCGAAAACTGTCATAGTTAGAGCAAAATTACAAGAGATCAAAATTGTTACTAAGGGGCCGTTATTTTAGAAATATGTATCAGATAATGTCAGTGGCGTACGAAAAAAAAGTTCTATTATGCAGAATAGTCGAAGTACCCGAAAAAAGTAACATCCACTATAGTATTTTCGACAGGAACAATACAACATGTTGATCCTATGCAGGTTAAGATATGTGTAAAATATTTAGTGAATATATGATTCCGTTCAGAAAATATTACACATTAATGTAAAAAAAAATTAAATTTTAACACCCTGTATCTTCCTTAGGAAGCTAGATCGGCCATATCTTTATAGGCACTTTTCTTTTTAAAAACGTGCGTTCTATCCCCTGTTAAAGTTTGTCTACAAAAAACTGACTCACCCTGTATAATGAATTTTTCAATGTTTCAGATTACTGCCAAGTCTATTGCAAGACAAGTAGGAATAATAAAAAGTGAAGAAGTAATAGATGCTTATAGTATTAACATCATTGAAACTTTACCGCCTAACTTAAAAAACAAGGCTATAGTAATCCACGGTAGTGCATTAAGAGACACGTCCAATGAACAGTTAAAATACATATTGTCTAGTTTTAAGGAAATAGTATTTGCTAGGACATCGCCAACCCAGAAGTTGCACATTGTGGAAGGATGCCAGGCACTCAGTGAAATAGGTGAGAATAAGTTACTATATTTGACCTGTTAATTATTTACAATTGAAACAAATTATTACAAAGGAGACGAAATGAATTTCACGAATATATAATCTAAAACAAAAAATGTTTATCAACGTACTATTGCTTATTTTTAGAGACTTCAAATAAGCAATTATCTCTGGACACCAAGGTAAAATAACTAAGGTAAAATACGTTAACAGCTTTAAATAATTATATAAAAGTTAAGCTGCTCGTAGAAATAAAAACCAAAATATTCAATAATATTTACTTCTTATATAGGTATAGAAGAATATAATTGACAACAAATTTAAACATTGTTTATAATAAAATTTTGTATCGCATATCATTGAGCAAACTTTATTTTTAGTTGCAGTAACAGGAGATGGTGTCAATGATGCACCTGCTCTGAAAAAAGCAGATATTGGTATTGCCATGGGTATAGCAGGTTCAGAAGTATCCCAACAATCTGCCGACATGATACTATTAGATGATAATTTTGCCTCTATTATCACTGGAGTTGAGGAAGGTCGCAAAATTTTCGATAATTTGAAGAAGTCTATCGCATACACATTAGCCTCAAATGTTCCAGAAATTTTACCATTTTTGGCTTTTGTACTTCTAAACATTCCACTTCCTTTAGGTAATTTTTTTTCTTTCGAGAACTACTCGGGAATTGCGATCCGCGATGTATGATTGTATTAATTTTGAATTTACTAATACGAGTCGGAGTTGGACTTTGATGTGGATGGATACGTTGTTTAAGTAATAGTCGAGAATGCCAGACTTATTGACAGAGGATATTCTCTTTTCTTAATATATACTCGCGAAAATTAAGCGATTATATGACTCATACGTCATTGGATAAGAAATGCGTGGCCGCTATAACATTTAGGTTCATTTTCAAGATAAATAATATTCCTAAAATAGGTATTGGTAATATCGGTGTTTGAATGAGTTTATTCGCGATTTTTCCAAACATATCTCAACCCATACCATATTCCCTATTCATGTTATTACTAGCCTTCATAATTTCTAATGCATATGTCACTATGTCGGATAGTACCTAGAATTGTTTATGAAAATGTCCACTTTGTTCGATTTACATGTTAGGAGTTCCCGTTAAACGTCATAGCAAAATAATATTATTGGTATTGCATAAATATTATTACTTTCAGGTGTCATGGCTATTTTGTGTATAGATCTGTTAACAGATATGTTACCAGCCATTAGTTTAGCGTACGAAGAAGCTGAAAGTGATATCATGATGAGACCACCCAGGAACCCCAAAAAGGATAAACTCGTAACTAGGAAATTGTATTTCCTGGCATATGGACACATAGGTCTTATTGAAGCTTTGGGAGGATTCTTTGTCTATTTTGCCATTATGGCTGAAAATGGGTTTTTGCCATGGAGATTATTTGGTAAGTGAATATTCAAAATTTAGTAGGTACCGTATAGGCTATGTAGGCGTACCAAGCAAGATCGGCGACTCCAGCGCTCGTCTGAAACATTGGTATGTTTATAATATGTGCTGTTTTTCTGGTCATATATCATGACTGTTTTGTTTAACCTCATTTGCGACCAAATTAAAAGGTTCCCACGATCCGATAGTACCGGAAAAAATACATAACGGTTGTCTATCTAAATATTAAGTAAAAAAAATGCAGAAGCTGCGGGATTCGAACACGTAACCCCTGGGTACCCACAGCACACGAGTTAGAGTGCTCTTTTCTAAAATGTACATGGGCGAAGTCATAAAGCTATGCGTAGTACAGTGCCGTTCAATTGAAAGTAAACGACTCTTATAAGAAATTTTGGAAATTTTCCCATTGTGAAGCAGGCTTTTGTAAACAGATCGCATTCAAAATTATTTTATGTTGAAGTATCTGTCAGTTATAGGGTGATAGCATTTTATATACAGTATTTATTAAGGAAAATCTATATGATGAGGACGTCTCTTGTAAAAAAATCCATTAACTTAACAAACTAACTGAGAACTTAAGAAAATTACTATGATATATTATATTATTTATAAGTTTCACGGTACTACGGATCTGATGGCGTGGCCACGTGTTCGATAGAGAGGGATGTTATTATTCCAAATTTACTGAATTTACTGGGTGGTTTATTATTATTGAATTTACTGGGTGGTTTTTATCTACGTTACAGGTTATGAAAATGACACATCAGGTGTTTGTTTCCGCAACAGATTTTTGTTCCTCGGAATTTTTTTTATAACTTCTGTTGGATATGCCAGTGGTTTTAATAACCGCCGCTTAAAGTTACAAAGTGGAATAGAGAGACCATCACTTGTCCCTTTTTTGATAAAATCCAAAACACTGCATTTTTTTATTCCTCCATGTGATGTGTTTTATAAAAAAAATCTCGCCGTTTTATTTCAAAAGTGGAAATAAAGCGCGCACGTATACGTGACGTCACGTATCCTTCCTTAGTGACGTCACAGAGCCTACGACCTTGAACATGACACAACGGTGCATTAGTACTATATTCCAAAGTTGGTTCCCTGTTTTTTGACAGTTGACATTGAAATTGACTTTTTTGATACTTGGCCTGCTGATAAATAATCTATATTTGACATGTAAAACTCGTCCACCATGCTAAAATCAACTTCCGGCAGATTTCCTGCACGTCCTTTAGAAAATATTGACTCTATTTTCTTACAATAATATACATAAATGTACAGAGCAAAACACAATTCGTAGAGGAACACACAAAACATAACCACAAAACTAAGCGTAAACAACTACAGCTATGTGCGTGGACTATTTAGGCGTTCTGACAAATAATGCTGCCAACTTAATTTCAGGATGTGACGTCACTCAGCCTCAAGGTCAAATGAGTGTTAAAATTGCTATAATAAATATTTATTTTTTTATTAAACACTGTGAGATTTATATTCGAAAAAATGTTAGATGAGATAAATATCTATCAGTTAGCTTTCAAATAAACATATTTGTTTTGAGATTGAAAAATCTAGTGAAAATACTTCTATTGTTTGGCTATGAATTATTATTTGTCCATTACCAATAAATGACGTTTTGGGGGACATTTTACGCAATGCAGTCCTAAAATATAGACCGAATACCAAATAAAGTAAAATAACATAACCTCAAAAATATTATTCACGTTTATACGGATGAAATTCCTGTTATTCAACGAAAAGCACGTAAAAACTATACTAAAACACAATCAGTTTACCTCACAAATTGTTTTAGGAACACTAATGCAATTAAGAAATAAATCAACTGCACCGGCATAAAAAAAGTTGTTTACAACAACAACGTATTTGTATGTGGTTCAGTACATACGCCACTGGATAGTCAAACCACGTCTACTTTTACCGACTTTGACGAAATAGGGTTTACGCCAGTTTATTGCCTATATACATTTTAGAAAAATGCACTCTATCACTAAGGTAGCAGTGCTTTAGTAAAACTCTAAAAGCAATGGAATGATGAACTGCTTTAAAGCCCGTGCGAAGTTCGATTTTCATCCGTGGAAATTTATGTTTTATTTAAATTTGGTCTTCATTGCAGAAAATTGACGTGTATAAAACGGTCAATTATTATCTTACCTTGTTACAGTGAAAAATTATACGATGTTATCACTTTGTTTAATCACACAGTTTATGAATAGCGCCACGATTGCTATAAGATCACATGTTGCATACGCAAACTAACAGGGCACTACCCTGCGGCTAGGAGCCACTAGTATATCTGTACATAGCCTATACTTTATTATTTGCTCTTTATATAAATTAATATATGTAATAAAATACAAAACATTATACTAGGTATACAAATAATTTGACTAAAATTATCTACCTAATTGATATTTTTTTAAGGTCTTCGTGAAGAATGGGATTCTCCATCCATAAATGATCTTATGGATTCTTTCGGCCAAGAATGGTCCTATGCTCATAGGAAAGATCTGGAATATACCTGTTATACTGCTTTTATGATTTCAGTAGTAGTTACGCAGTGGGCTGACCTAATTATTTGCAAAACTAGAATTAACTCTATATTTAAACAAGGTAATTATTTATATAAGTAGGGGTAATTGCATACACTTGTTAATTCAATAATGGAGTATAGGCCAGTCGTCATAGGATCACATCGGAGGGGCTACCTTCGAAAAATTCCGAGCCTAATTAAACTTTGGGATATTGTTTGTGGGTGTCTAGTAGTGCTACACCCAATTTATCCAACAAAAACCCCTGTGGAATTTTGGAGGGGGAGAAATGTTTTCTCTTTTTTCGGTTTTTCGAAATATTTCGAAAACGGTCGATTTCGAAAACTTTTCTACTATTTCTACTATTAAAATGTATTTTTTAAATCCATAGATAGGTACCAAGATACATAGTTTTGAAATAGTACAAAATTTCTAATAAATTGTAAAAGACCACCTCGTCCTGCTTCTCATTTGGAATGTTCATAATATACATAGTACGTCAGATAGGTGGGTCTAGCGTTCACACGAGGTATAACCGAATAAAACTATTACCATTTTATTTAGCACTAAAATTTAACCATAAATAGCTTTAAAACAAAAAGGGTCATAATTATATTTCTTTTTAGTTTCATAGTATAAATGATTCTCTTTATTCGATGTTTCGATGTATAATTTGTCGCAAAAATAGTAAAATTAACCTTAAAAAAATGACGTTATCTGAGATGCTACACAAATTGTCAACTGTTTAAAAACGTGAAACTTGTTGTAACTCGCTTATATGTTGAGGTATTCGAATCTTTTTGCCATCAAAAACTACCAAATTTAATAGACTTTATTTTGCCTGCAATAATGTTGGGTCTAGTTTTTGAAACTAAAGCGGTGCAGCCCTTTAATGACACTGAAGCGCGTTACGGCGACGGAGTCACGACGCTTCTCGATACATCCCGCGTTCACCAAAGAGCGCATGACGCTATGACAATAAATTTATTTTGGATTTTTTTTATAAATTGGGATACATTTATTTGGAGACACTAATCTGAAATAAAAAATAATTACTGATATTGATTTTCATAAGCAAAGGATTTCGTTGCTTGACAAATATTTGTGACAAAACAATTTATTCCCTTAAAATAATTACCCTTTGCAAAATGTCAAGACTAACAGATCAAGTTGAATATTGATATTTATGTAAAGGACATATAAAAGGAAATTTAAATATAGAAGTAATAGTATGTTTTTCCCTACTACAAGTTTTTTTTAAATTATATATTACCTTCAAATTCTTGTTGGGCTCCTTCAAAGTTGTCTTCTATATTTTATTAGTAGCAGTAACGTTCAAATCAAATTTGTTTGTGGTGGTGTGGTAGCGTTAGACAAGTTAGAATCATTTAATACCCACGACATAAATGTGTATAACAAATCTGGAACTTGTTTACAATCATCTTCATTCAGATTTTTTGTGTAGGAGTGTTTTTTTATTAGACTTTGTTTCAAAATGTTGAGCTATAGCTGCTCTTTAAACACCGGCAGCTTAATGAAGAACTGTCAGTTTATTCTCGTGAATCAAGTATAATAATAAATAAAATAATACTTGTTTTCCAAAATATTTCTCTAGTCTGTCTCAAATTTCCGCTGCTATAATATGCTAGCTTTTCTTCTGTCATTTCTTCAAATATATCATTGACGCGTGTTTTCAGAAATATTAGAGTTAACGATTTTTTTCTGTAGCAAAACAGTAAATTCAATTTCCCTAAATAAAGTGTTCAACGGTTCAAATTGATTTTCTCCGTTCAGCGGCTTGGTTTGCACAGATTTAATATTTTTTGCTAATATATTTTGCATAATAAATTTTATACTTTCAAATAGGAAAATTAATCTCTCCTGGTAATATTTAGATATACTTTAATCGGTGTTTAAATAGAGATGCCCCACGCAAGTTGTTACGATAACCACAAAAAATACTAAAAAGCGAAAAGAAAAGGACAATTAACATACACCACATTATTTAAACAAAAGGCCGCTCTGACCTAAAAGAATAACTAGCAGAAAGAACTCTGTTCGTTTCCAGCCTTTTACCACAGGGCTCTTTCAGCTTCTTACTTAGCTTGCTTAGGTATAATAGTCTGGACACAATAATATTAATCCACCTTATCTGATCGTGTTTATTTCTCCCAACATTTTTTCCATAGGCCGGTGGTTTTTTGCCCGGCAGGAAATAATAAACGCAAATAAGCTAACCCGTACGCACACTGTTGGTCTAGCTACTAAGTACAGTAAGTGTCAGCTAGAGTACTACCGATGTTTCGTTCTGCCACATGCCCAAGAGGAGGCGTCTATTTTCAAATCCACACAAATAACCCATGCATGTTCATGATACTTTATCTTCTCCAAGACCAAAGCTATGTTGTCATATCCTACTTTCATTTTCGTTGAGTGACCAATTGATATTAAACCATATTTGTCCCCATTGTGTAGAAGGACACATTTTAAACTTGAGCTGGCGCTGAAATAGGCGCTCATCTGAAGAATAGTCAGGAAGACCCATTTTTTCCAGGAGTCCTCTAATGTTGACAATATACAAGATTGTCTTCTTGAGAAAAGAAGGGTAGCAGATCCTTTTCTTTTGTATGGTAAAAGGTAATTTTTGTTTCTTCTTCCAGCTAATTTTCTCCTTCAACCTGGAAGCCAGCAATTCAGCTTCTTTTGCCAGGTTGAGATCTCTGGCGAGGTCATTTAACTCATACTTCATTAGTATCATAAGGGCGATCAGTAGAGGGACAGCAATTTTTCTCACAGAGCTCTCGTAGCTGGTGGAACGTTGCGATCGGCACTTCCTCTTTGATTAATTCCAGTAATATTTACTAGGCATAAATAGCAGTCATCGAAGTGGTTTTTGGATTCTCTCCAAACCATCGATACGCCGAATTTTAGACTTTTTCTTTTCCCGGTAACCACTGTCGCAAATAATGTTCTCGGTGCCTAGGTTTTATCTTGATCACCAAGCCTAACACCAAAGTATCCATGATAAGCCCTCTTTACAAAGTCAGTAACAGTTTTTCTGTTTTCTTTTAACGTGTATTCTCCGCATATGTAGCAAAACACATCAGGATGATTTATACAACTTGTTCTACTTGAACTCATTTTATTTCTATTTTCTCATTTTTATTTCTAACAATAGGGCAAATATACAGGAACCAATTCTTGTATATGTAATTTAAAATGTCACAAAATGGAATTGGAACTGCACATTTCGTGTAGCATGTTAAAAAAACACTGATCCAAAGAAGTAGAGCAGATAGAGAAAAACTGATTTCATATTTAGATCCATCGCCCCAAATATAGCTAAAATGAGTTCTAAAATCCTAGGCAGCAAAGCTTTTTTTTTACTGTGTTATATATGCAGCAGTATGCGTTTCATGCGAGCGCGGGGATGGAGAACGTTACTTCGTTGTATATGTTGAACGTATATAGATGGAAGTATATACCACAACTCCATTAAAAATGTTGCAAAATGGAAAATAATTGTTGAAAACCAGCATTTTTAGCAGTTTCTTATGATTTTGAGATATTTTGAAATTTTTCAAAACTCTGTATCTCGGTACCTATGCGGTTAAAAATACATGATATTATTAGAATTTATAGAAAATCTAATCCTCTACAATTTACTAATTTGAAGTTGTCCGCTAAAATCCACCGTTTTCGAAATATTTCGAAAACGCCCCCCCCCCAAATTTCACAGGTTTTTTTGTTGGATAATTTGGGTGTAGCACTACTCGAGACCCACAAACAACATTCGAAAGTTTGGTTAATTCGGAATTTCTCGAAGGTACAAAGTCCATAACTGGCCTAGTAGAACAATATTTGTAAGAATATTTCTAACTCTACACGTAGACAACAAATACTCATATTTTATTGGAGCAAATAATTAGGTATACATTTCTTTCAATTAATTGTTACGAAACTAGAACAAAATTTTTTGAGACCCTAGTATTTACGCTTAATTCGATTTACTACAAATTGACATGTTTGCAGGAATGGGAAACATGGTCCTGAATGTAAGTTTAATTGTGGAAACTGTTGTAGCTTGTATGCTATCATATCTTCCTCATATGAACTATTTAAAGTTTTACCCAATATTGTTTAGATGGTGAGTATACATATGCATATACATACATATACGTATAGACATTGACATTCTTGACTCATTAATTTGTTTTAGGTGGTGTTACTCGTTTCCGTTTTCCGTATTTATTTTCCTTTTTGACGAAGCAAGAAAATGGCATATTAGAAAAAATCCCGACGGATGGTACCGTAGAGAAACGTATTATTAATTTTTTTAAGGCTAAATTATTCTCTTAGACCTAGGTAGTTTATAATTGTTATTCAAGTGCAAATATATATTAGTATTGTGTGGAAAGAATTCATGTTTAGACTGTTTGACATCTTGCAATTTATCGAGGTAGTTACAAATTAGTTAAAATTTTTGTTTATAGCAGTAATTATTATATAAGCTTCAATTTTCCATGGTAGTTTTAAAAAACTTTAAGCGCGCTGTAAAGCACGTGACTTTTCGAGTCATTTTTCATCATCCCCCCGCGCAGCAAAAAAATGTGGTGCGTGATATCTAAGTGGGAAAATACGAAGTTAATTCTAACTCGCGACGGAAACGTCGTTGTTCTGGCACTAATGTGCTAGTGCTAGACTGCTATGATAGTACGAACATTTCAGGAAATTCTAATTTTTCAAATAGTAGGGGTGTCGAGAAAAAAAACACGTGGATTTGGACTTTGGACGGACCTCGCTGAAATAGGGCTTAAATGAAAAATATTAACGTATATAATAGCTATTAAAAAAGTTAGTTAAGTAGTAAAGTAGTAAAGTTGTAGGGGTGTCGAGAAAAAAAAAACACGTGGATTTGGACTTTGGACGGACCTCGCTGAAATAGGGCTTAAATGAAAATTATTAACGTATATAATAGCTATTAAAAGAGTTACAATGGGCGAGATACGCGTCGTGGTTTTTTATTTGAAAATAATTTTGAAAACGGTACATTTTTTACTTTTCTCTGAATAATTGAAATAGTAATGATTTTAGAGGAAATGGTTTCGAAGTGAAGTTGTTCAGTCGATGATTTTATGTAGGGATTAAACATTTAAAAAAATCGCAAACATTTTTTCGTTGCGATATTTAGTGCTAGTTACAAAATTTGAAAAAATAAAAATGCGATAAAATATAAGACATATTTTTCTGAATTCGTTGAAATTGAAGTATTACATAGCCATTCGAATGCTTAACAAAATGCGCAGCGGCCGATTGAAAAAATTTAATATGGCGCACTATTGCAACACTATTAATTTCAAATTTTGGAACGCTCCCCAGCCTGTCACAGCGTATCTTGATGAAAATTATTACAATCGATAATAACAGTATCTTACAGAATGCCAATTTTCCGTATTTTTCATAAACAAATTAGTTTTTTTAACGAAAAAGCCGTGCCTAAAAAAGGCCCTAAAAAACTAAAAAAATAAGTAATAATAACTAATAACTAAGAAGGATAACTAATAAGTACCAATAGAAGCCGAGATACGAGACATTCACTTTCTAACGCGTAGCTGCCATTCTAATTAACTCATACATTCGAAACTTAGTTGATTAACAAGTAGAAAGCTTAAGCTATACACTGAATTTTGTTCGTAGCGAATCGAGCAATTTTTCGTAAAGAAATCGTTGTTCAATGTAGGCCTCAGTCGGTCGATAGTGCTGCTTACTTTACGCTAAATTAAGCTACAACATTGCGTTGTGGCATGGAAATGGGCAGAAACATTGAAGAAACAGCCATCGTTGTTTTTAATAACGCGGACGTAATAGAGGCAGACAACTACATTCAAGAGATTATACCAAATATAGTGAAAATCAGTGAGTATATCGAAAATGTACAGGAGGAAGATGATTTAATGTATTCAGTAATGAGCGACTTTCAAAGCTCAACGACGGCACGTTTACGCTCTACATTAAACAACGATTTCTTTAAGAAAAATTATACGATTCACTATGAAAAAAAATCAGTGTATATATAAGCTTTCTTATTATTACTAGCCAAGTTACGAATGTATAAGTTATGAGAACAGCAGTTACTCGTTACGGCAGCGCTATCGAATGCAGTTTGTTGCACATCTCTAGGTTTGAAATATACAAAATTACGGTCCTTAGTTACGGAGTTTTCTTTAATAAAAATTTGATTTAATTATGAAGAAGTCTGAAAATTGGTATTCTGTAAGATACTGTTATTACCTACCGATTGCAAATTTCATCAAGTTCGGTACGCTGTGACTGGCTAGGAAGCATTCCAAAATTTAAAATTAACAGTGTTGCAATAGGTCGCCATAATAAATTTTTTCAATCGGACGCAGCGTATGTTGTTAAGAATTCTAATGGCCATGTAATACTCAAATTTCAACGAATTATATATATATATATATATATATATATATATATATATATATATATATATATATATATATATATATATATATATATATATACATATAAATAAAAATGATGGATAAACCGATATTTTATTTAAAAGTGCAGATATAACTAGGACACAAAAGATCAGACGTGTTAACGTACGAAGTGCAGGTGGCGCTCTATACAATGTGCTTCAAAATTATGAATGATTTAATTTGTCGTCCCAAAAAACCTCGCATTACCTGTATATATATATATATATATATATATATATATATATATATATATATATATATATATATATATATATATATATATAATATATGTAATGTGAGGTTTTTAATTATGTATATTGTTAATACTCAACAACTAAATTATCAACAGTATTAATTACCAGTAATATTTCTACTAAATCCAATTCGATTAAAAATAAATTGTTCATTCCTAGAAAATCTATCACTGTTCATAACTAACATAAGGAAATTAAGTACTAAAAATCAATAAATAGAATACATTATATATATATATATATATATATATATATATATATATATATATATATATATATATATATATATATATATATATATATATATATATATATATATATATATATATATATATATATATATATATATATATATATATATATATATATATATATATATATATATATATATATATATATATATATATATATATATATATATATATATATATATATATATATATATATATATATATATATATATATATATATATATATATATATATATATATATATATATATATATATATATATATATATATATATATATATATATATATATATATATATATATATATATATATATATATATATATATATATATATATGTATATATATATATATATATATATATATATATATATATATATATATATATATATATATATATATATATATATATATATATATATATATATATATATATATATATATATATATATATATATATATATATATATATATATATATATATATATATATATATATATACTATTAATACTATTTTTGCAGATCCGCATCTATAAATTGCTAGTGATCAGCAATTATAAAACCATATATAATATACCTACAACTAAATACTGAAATAGGTATATATAGATACAAATGCAATATATTTTCAATTCCGGTGATATAGAACAATCTACAAGTGACATATAAATGTTGATATGTTATACATAGTTATTTTATAACCTTTGATGCTTGATACTTGTACAAAAAAGTAAAAACAATTGCTATTAATTGCGAGTTGAATACTATACTTTGTCCACGACCATTGTACATTTTATATATTTTATATATATATATATATATATATATATATATATATATATATATATATATATATATATATATATATATATATATATATATATATATATAATATATATATACAGGTAATGCGAGGTTTTTAATTATGTATATTGTTAATACTCAACAACTAAATTATCAACAGTATTAATTACCAGTAATATTTCTACTAAATCCAATTCGATTAAAAATAAATTGTTCATTCCTAGAAAATCTATCACTGTTCATAACTAACATAAGGAAATTAAGTACTAAAAATCAATAAATAGAATACATTATATATAATATATATATATATATATATATATATATATATATATATATATATATATATATATATATATATATATATATATATATATATATATATATATATATATATATATATATATATATATATATATATATATATATATATATATATATATATATATATATATATATATATATATATATATATGTATATATATATATATATATATATATATATATATATATATATATATATATATATATATATATATATATATATATATATATATATATACTATTAATACTATTTTTGCAGATCCGCATCTATAAATTGCTAGTGATTATAAAACCATATATAATATACCTACAACTAAATACTGAAATAGGTATATATAGATACAAATGCAATATATTTTCAATTCCGGTGATATAGAACAATCTACAAGTGACATATAAATGTCTGTATGTTATACATAGTTATTTTATAACCTTTGATGCTTGATACTTGTACAAAAAAGTAAAAACAATTGCTATTAATTGCGAGTTGAATACTATACTTTGTCCACGACCATTGTACATTTTTATATCTTGAACGCGTTGATTTTTAGTTCTTAATGTATATTTGGGGAAAATGTCACTAAAAAAATACTTCTAATATAAAACGTCAACGTCATCAGTTGGCACACGTCGGCGGCGGTCGATTAGCCTTGTTTTCTGTTCTCAGTAGAAATATTCGGGATGTTATGTTACGTCGCCATGGCAACATAATGTAAATCAAATGTAAAATGTGATTAATCATTAATCACTGATATATAATTCATTGCGATACAAAGGTGGCTACTACATATATATTCAGTTAGGAAATATAATATTGGGAAATATAATATTGGAGTCGGTCGTGGACCAAAACAATAAATCCACTAGGCAGTTCCCAAATTCATATTACGAGTAAGTACAACATTTTCCTTAATGTATGATTTGAATGCATATGCCAATGCCAAAAAGTATTTAAGTATTAGGTACATTCATATTTTTGATTAATTATCATAATACTAATAATTATCATGAATACGACTTAAATTTATTTCTCCATTTAAAATTAGACTGGAATATGGCATATATAGTGAATAGAAGAAATGAATTATAAAGAAATGGTTTTTGGGCGGCGGATTCTCGATAGTATTGGGAATAAAGATCCAGAAAGGATCTGCAAAAGATTCCAGAATCTTTTGCAGATCTGGATTCCAGAATAAAGATCCAGAAAAGAAGAAGATCCAGGAATATATATTTTTTCACGAAAAGCCACCACCCATATTCGGCAAACAGCGTGCAGTCGAGAGCAGTTCCGAAGACGCACAAAAATCAGTCATATGAAGACTTCCATAGCGAAAATATCGAGACTGTCTAGGTTTAACAAGAAAAGTGCTCAGGTGTGCTTCTTATACCTTTAGCTGTACATTTTTTTCTCCGAAAAACCGGAGTACAAACGCCACTATGGGTGCTTTTTCGTGAAAAGGGGGATGTTACAGCCTCGCGAGAGATGGGATTGGATCTTTATTCCCAATACCTTCGAGAATTCGTACCCCAAAAATAATTTATTTATAAATAATTTCTCCTAAAAAGTCTAATAATGTGGACTAAGTATAATACTTACCTTAAATCTTATTACAATACTGCCAAATTAATAAAAGTACTAACAAAATATCTTACAATACATATTTGAGTCTAAAAATTTAGTGATACCTGAACATTAGTTTAGATGGTCCATAGTGTATGGACATATTTTTCGGATTGATACTAATTTATGGATACCTGAATATATCGTCATATATGAATATTCTCAGGACAAAAATTCAATATAAAGTAGGTACCTACTAAGATCCTTGAATATTATTTAATCAAGTAGGTATCTAAACTCTATAGGTATGCTACATTGATTTATTGTCATAATAATGCTATCATGAGAAAGTGAATTTGATGAATGATCAATAGATTTAGTCTAATGCATCTAAATTTTATCACGTTTGTTAATCTTTCTACAGTAAAAGTACAATAGCTTTTTTACAAATAAAATTAGAGGATAATAATTCTTAAGAAAATCCTCATTCAATGTAATGTTAATCATTTACCTAATCTAAGGAATAGTTGATGCAATCAAATCAGGTAATAAATATTGTTATGATAAAAAAATAGTAGCTTAAAATATATAAAAAAAATAGTAGCTTACAAACCATTCAATTATTATAATTGTATTTTTTTGAAGTACTTAATTTTAGTTTACTTTTTCAATAAAGATGTTATGTAAAAATGTTTATCTTTTTCGTCCCATTTAATATTATTATAATATATTTAATTAACCTAAATAATGGACAGGTACTGTTTGTAACATCGAAATATGAGACAAAAAAATTTCAAAGGATACCCACAATTGCCGCAATGGGAGATCGGGACAGTACAACTTTTCTTACAGCAAGCTAAAATCGTCACTATAAAGGCGCTTTCATTCAACAAGTTGTTAGGTTTTAACAGAATACTAATAACTAATCAATTTTAACACAAAACCCATCAAAAGAATACACTAAATTAAAGAATAACTGTATTAGTTCTATTTCAAGAATTATTGATTACCCCACTTTACCACCAAACGTTATAACGTTCGATGGTAGATATTAGGCAATTTAGGCATCCGAATGAATGCCAATGATGCCGATGTGACACGGCTGAGGAACGTGTAAAATGGATCCGTAATATTTAAATGGGAAACATTCTTATTCTGCATCACATTCACCATCCAATTGTTTTATGATATGACGAAAGGTATATAATGTGATGGGCGATGTATATAAAATCATTTGTTCTCCCTTAAATTCCTGGAAATTGGTTATACTTGACAACGCTGTTAAAAATGCGCTAGCAGGTTTGAAGAGATCGATATAATGAGGGTTACAAACTATAGGTACCTACCTGCGTCTTAGGTAGGTGAACATATGCAGTAAATTCACTTTTAAAACATACTTACGAATTTGTGTTGTAAAACAGACGTATAATAAAGAGGAAAATCCCCATAAATGCAAACATGAAGTTGTCCGTTTCAAAAGTATATAGCGATATAGTTAATATTCACTATTGTTCAATTGTTTTTTGAGAGAATAATAATAATGCTACCTATGTGGCGGTTCCTGAGAGGGGGCAAGGGAGGCTAAGCCTCCCCACTATTAATTAATAAAAATTGCCATGTATGTATACTGAACACATAGAAACAAAAAATATGTTTTTGCTGGACAATACAGTAAGTATATTTGTCTTAGTAGGTATATTTTCACGACTGACAATAGCAAGATATAACTGATTGGCAGAGCAGAGTCTATTGTTTCTCTATTTCCTAACTATCAGTGGCGGCTCGTCGGGGTAAGTACGTTCGTACCTCGCTCCTCAAAACCATTACAATAATTAATAATTTCAGTAATAGTTTATCCTATTACACCTACATCTTATTAAAAGTGCACCGTACCAGCGTACTTGCTAGTGCACTGAAAATAAAACGACGGTATAACATTTTGTTATAAGCCTGTTATGTGCGCTTGCAATGAAAATAATGTGTATATGATTTTAACAATAAAAATGCATATTTTCAGTTCAAGCGCACAGAACAGCCTTATAAGAAAAATTTGGGACAAAAAACTTATTTTATAATTATCACTATAATAATAGCTAGTGCATGCATCTAATTTGATAATCAGATCTTATGTAGCTTTTATTTATACTTAACCAACATAAATGCATCTATTTGCCCCTCACTCTACAAAATCCCAGCCTTCAGCTTGAGCAACAGCTATTAGCATGGCTATTAGTATGATTTGGGTGTTGGATTGGTAGTATCAGTTGCAATCTAATTCTTTAAAATGTCTTTTAGAACAACCGAAAAAATTCAAATTGTAAACTGGTATTACCAGGACAGTCTAGGCGATAGATTGAAGTTTCCTTTAAGCTTTTGACGGTCTGCCTGAACCCGCTATCGATGATTCATAATATCATTAAAAAAATTGAATTTCACGGCTGTGTTGATTATAAACTGGACAAAAAAACAGGAACAAAAACCAAAAATATTATTGTAAATACAAAATCAATCGAATAAGAGGCCAATATTATAACAAATATACACTGACTTAACCAACCATCTGTCAATACGAAGTTTAAGGTTATTTTTTACCATTTGAAAATCTCTTTCTCTTTGAGCCATTGTTTCAAAATACTATTTATCTGAGCCTATTTCCATAAGTTATTATGGCGTTAATTATGAAGTAAATATGGCCGCCGTGTCGGCACTTGTCGGTGCAAACGAATGCGGTACTGCTCTGAACAAGAGGCCAATAGGCAAATCCATTATTCAATACCATGTGAAATAAATTGGCTTTAGTTGCGATAGGCTGCAAAACGCATATGAGTTGCACTGCAATTCTTCAAACAATCCTTTAGGTACATGCAATACGTTAAATACGTAGCATATCTTAAAATGGGTAGATAAAGCAGGTAAGTATTAAGATTTGCAAAAATATTTAATATAATAACTCTTATACCTATTTATAAGAAACAAGAAAAACATATGATCACAAATATATGCTCCTTCACACTTATTTAGAATAACCTACAAATAGAATAAAGGGTATTCTCTTAGTTAAAGTATTTTGCACAGCAAATATAGAACGCTACTACACAGAGTCATTGTGTTTTTTAATGTGGTTAATCAATGTTATTTTATTACGAAACCCTTCGCCACAAGACTCACATTTATATTTACAATGAGTTTTTAAATGTGAATAATAATTTACTGTGCTTAGAAATGTTAAATCGCAAAATCTGCATTTAATCTTCTTGGATTTAATATGGCCATCCATATGTCTTACTAAAGATGATTTTCTTGAAAACGTACTTACACAAACATCACACGAAAATCGGTTTGCACTATAATGCAGTTTCTTATGTGCTGCGAGAGAATTTGTATAAGAAAAAACTTTGTAACACACATCACAATGATAAGAAGGCCTATGTAAATGCATTCGTTCATGCAATTTTAAGCTACTTGATTGTGTAAACTTTGCGGAGCAATAACGACACTGATAATGTGTTTCACCCGTGTGACAAGTCATGTGTCTTTTCAATAAACTTGGGCTTGGAAACCCTTTATTGCATAACTCACATTTTAGCGGAAACTCACCGGTGTGTTTAAGTACGTGTACACTTAAATTATAACTATTTATAAATTTTTGATTGCAGTATTGGCAAGTATACTGCTTTATACCGGTATGCATGTTTAAATGTCGATTTAAATGACTTCTAAATGAAAATGCCTTTTTACAGACATCACACTTAAAGGCTTCCTTCTTTTTCTTATATGTTACATCGTCCATCATATTTTTTAACTGTTTTTTTATCTTTTTTAATCTCTGTTTCCTCTTAACATGTTTTGCATGGTCATTAAAAATATTTACCTTCCTATTACCTTTCCTTAATGTCATGGATAATTTACAAGTTGATATCTTTTTAGCACGTTCTTCCGATGTAGTTGTCATATTATATATTTTATCTTCTCTAATATTATGCTCATGAATATTTTCTCTTTCAACATTTTTACTATCATTTGGTGCCTCGTCATGGAAACCCTGATTATTAGTTATTACAGTTACCTCAGAGACTACCACTGGCATGTCTTCTTCTAAAATATTCTCAATGGTTTCTGCAGAGTCACATTTAATATCTAAATTTACGTCATGTAAGATGAAACTTTCACTTAATAGTTGTTTGTCTTCTGCCATTTTAATATTTTGGTACAATTTTTGAGGATATTTACCAGTAATTTTCTTGGCAATATGTCGTCCAACTTTATCTTTTGCATTTTCTTTACATGTGTTATCTGCAGTGGAAAATGTATTATCCACAATAATATTTTCTTCATCTTGTACTTCATGCATATCACTTGACTTGGAGCTATTTATATTTATTACCGAGTTTATTACAGAACTATTTTTATACTTATTTCGGTTCTTTTCCTCATTTAGATATATAAGTTTCTTTGAACATAATTGCGGTATGTGCGGTATATATTCACTTTGCCCAGAATTGTCATCAGAATTTTTTAACAATGATAACTCATAAATACCTTCCTTCTTGAAAATGTCTGCAACATTCTCGTGTCCTCTTTCTTCTATATTATGTTTATGAATAGATGAATAGAATTTATGACTAGAAGACTTCCTCTCAGCATTACAGTTTTCTGCTAAAATATCCGAAGTAACCATTTTAATGTCTTTCTCGATTGATGATTTGTCAATATCATAATTAGTTTTCTCTTTATTTTTGGGTAGATTTATGAAATCCATTTCCAACTTATCAGATTCATTTTCGATTTCATTAAACAAAAATTCTTCGCTATCAGATGCGGTATCATCAAAATCTCCTATTTGATTAGTTAGTTGAAGGTCTCTTAATTTTTTATCAGTCTCTTCGCAAACCGTTTTAAACACATATGCGACATCTAAATAAGATAAGCATTGACTACAAATCATTTTTGGTAAATAATCATCCTGAAACACCTACAATTAAATAAAATATATTTAAATAGAACCTAACTGCGAAATTAACTAAAATTATTTAAAACATTATTTACCTGCACTGCAGCACAATAAGCAATTTTTTCACTAATAGGAATATCACATTCCTTAAATATGCTACACAAATTTTGTTTTCCTAAGCAGATTCTACATGTATCAAAAGTAATATCCATTTCTAATTTTTACGAGTAGATCTATTTTTTTCACAAAATTATTAAATTATTCACTGAATGGCGATCGGTAATGTTTGGACCATGAAAATACATTTGACAGACACGACACACGACAGGTCCACAAACCCAAAAGAGACACAGAACAAAAACACAAAGGTCACAAAACACAAAAGCTCCAACTAATTTTAAATCCCTCCACAACCACAAAATGAGAACTTCAGAAGGCGAGAAAAAATGACCAACTTCCATGATTATTCCGTTGCAGCCTTACGGCAACCAATAGGCACACCGATTACAGGTGTGCGCTGTTGACAATGTTGACATTTCAAATTCTGCTCGGTGCTTGTTCTTGTTGCCTGTTTATTTTATTCAAAAAACGTCGGGTAATCTAAGTGAGACATTTATATATATATATATTTATATATATATTATATATTAATATATAATATTAATAATATTATTATATTAATATATTATATATATGAATATAATATATATAAATATATATTATATATATGAATATAATATATATAAATATATATTATATATATATATATATATATATATATATATATATATATATATATATATATATATATATATATATATATATATATATATATATATATATATATATATATATATATATATATATATATATATATATATATATATATATATATATATATATGAGTATATTATATTATGAAGGTAACAATTTTATGGTTTACTTCATTCTTGATCGTATCGTGGGAACTGTTCTGTGATCGTGACAGAAGAGAAGTCTCGTCCCCTACCACAGAAGCAACGATTATAGACTAAACAGGATTGCTTATCCCCATAAGCGCAACGTTAGACAAACTCGTAGGCCCCCACTACGCTTCTGACGTCAGCGGATACGTACGGCGTAGGTTCATTGCACCACCGGTGTATTTCCGGGCGTTTGTGTAGTGTGTCATTTGTACATTAACATCGTGCCTAGAGAAGCCTTGCATCAATTTGGAATCGACCGTTGGCGCAAAAGAATGCCGGCCGAACTTAACCGCTGACGTCAAATCTTGTCTAACAACACGTGGCCGATAAGCAATCCTGTTAGTCTATAATCCTTGCCACAGAAGAGCGAGCTTCTCTCTTCTGTGCCCCTACCATCGCTTTAGTGTTGTCAAATAATGTGTTTCTTCTTCTTCACTTCGCCTTACCACAGACCTTACTTCGTCAATTGTACATGTTTTGTGTTTTGTGTCAAAAATTGAGAAGTGGGTTTAACGTTTCATCAAAACTTACAAAAATAGACCATTTTCTGAATTTAATCAAAGAACCATTAGGAAACCTCCTAAATTTTAAAGTATAAATTTATATTTTTATAAGATGATGCAATATACGGAAGAAAATGAAAAATTAGCAGATAAAACTCCTTGTGCTGGCGTTAGAGCTGATTTAAAAATGTGTTTATTACAAAGTGATTGCTGTAAAATAGTATGTACCCCACATTTTGTATATTCCCATAAATGTATAAAATTTACTACACTTTAATAGCAACCTCGGTTCTTCGTATCATTTTAAAATATCTGAATTTGTAATGTATTAGTTTTCATTCTATTTTATGAATACTTTATGTATTGGTAAATATTCATATTCTTCAAATTAGCTATTAAATAACAAACATTTGTAGCAAAAAAGAACACCTCGTGAGTGTTTAAGATCAAATGATGGTTCTGTTCCCTCACACTGTCAGGTTCTTCGAAACACATTTTTTGAATGCAAACGATCTCTGGTAATTAGTAATGTGAATACCTACCGACTCATTGAATTAAATATTGATTTTTTTACAGCTGGACACAAGACAAAGGTTTCGCGGAAGAAAGGGTTATTAAGCACATCTCCGTTTACAAGTATGGATTATGTGAATTAATTAATTAGTTTGTTATGTGTTAGGATTTATTGAATAAATATTGTTTGATTAAGAGCACTATATCCTTTAAACATGCAAATATTCTATGTTCTTTTACAAGAAATCCCATCGCCAAGAACTGGTAAGTTTACTACTTACCTACTTTATTATTTTAACATTATGAGGTGATATAGGTAGGTATATGAAAAATATCTACTTAATAGCTATATAATAAAAATCTCCATCTATCATCTATCCATATAAGGTGTTCCTATAGCCATTTTCAGCAATTTCTTAATTATAACCATTTTTAATGGAAAGTCGTTACCCGTCAATAACTTTCATATTTTTTAGCATACTTTTTAGGCACCCTGTGATAGATATGGTGGATTTGTTTCATAAAATCAAAATTACCACTCGGTTTAAATAATGAATGAAATAATGAAAGTTACTCAGATTCTAATGTAGAATCCAAAAATATAATATATGGGGTGTTTTATTTAAAATAATAGGCTTTGATTAACTTCCAGTCATACCGGAAGTGACAGGAATGGGGGGGGGGGGGGTTTAACACTTAGGAAATCTTTTGTACACCTTAAGGAATTCAATGAGAACTCATAGGTTCAGATAATCTCAGAGGAATTCACAGGCACATTTTGATTTAAAGCTCATGCGCATTTATTACTTTTTTGTCAGTTGCCATTTGTCACTTATGAGGTTTGTCAGTTATGAGAAGGTCAGGGAAATCCATCAGGAAGTCAGGGGAATTCATCTGTTGGTGGAAATCTTTTGTACACCTTCTCTGGTAGCGGTAAACCCCTCAGACAGAAAGTTGAGAATATATTTAAAATGTAGAACTGTGATACCTAGCTATTTACTTACGGTACCAAATTTTCAAAGAGCAAAAATGTTTTGTTCTCCATATACATATACGTCTAACAGGCCATCGACAGTGTTGGTACAAGTCGCCTGTCAAAAGCTTTTTTAAAAGAAATATGACTGTTTTGTTGCCTAGCCTGTCCTTGGTAATATATATATATATATCACTTTACAATTTCAATGTATCCGCCTCGGTATCCGCTATTATGAAAGACATTTTAAAGAATTAGAATGCAGCTGATATTACCATTCCATCTCCCAAATCATATTAAGCTGTGGCTCAATATGCCAGTTCTAGCCAGGCACTGCAGAGGGCTCGTAGATGAGAGGCGCGAGAGGTTAGCACTTGCGTATTACATTTAGTGTGTATCCGTTCGAATCTGTCAATTCGCCTTGTAGTACCCTATGATCGAAGAGGCTTTACACTCTCTGTATATCCGGATAAAATATATGCTGCACCTAGGCCCCATTAGGCCTCTTGTACATCCTCTGTGAGGGAAACGGCTTGCCTAGGCCATCAACAAGCCTAATGTTGTAAAAAAGGTGATATGTTGCCTAGAGTCATTATATGGTGAACAATACCTACACTATAGGGAAAACAATTTCAGAATTTGTTTTCAAGAAAGAGTGATTATTTTAATTATTTATTATCTAATTTGCTGGCAAGCAGACTAAAAAGAAGAGAAGGGTAATTTTTTATGGGAAATTGTATAAAAATATGCGTAGGTTACTGCAATATTTTTTATTTAAAGAAATTCTATTAACTTTAAGTACTTAATTGAGTACGTTAAGCACAAAAACAAATGCAAAAAATAAATGAAAAATAAGACAATAATGATAAAATAATATATTTACAGTAGATGCAAACATTTGCTTTACAATTATTGTAGATGTAAAACTATATGCAATCCAACGCATTTATATTTCACCTCAACATGCAATCATTATATTAAAACATATTTATTAACTGCACATGTTATATGTTATTGTCAGCTAAGCTATAATTTAATAGTTCAAATATTGTCATGAATTGAAATATGTTATTAAACTTAAAATATTGTCTAAATATATAATTGAATTTATATATAAATAAATGTTTATAGTTTTGTATATGGATTAACCTGCAATTTTAGTATTGAATGTTAAAATAAGAATAAAATCTAATCTACAAGTCCACAATAGTAGAGACCAATTGTCTTCGTCTTATGCAGTTAAAACAAGGCCTCTGTCTTTGTCTTGGCCATTAAAACGCTATGTCAGTCTCTTTTATTATGGACTCGTAGTATAGGTAGGTAATTATTATTTTCTAGAACTTAATAATTATTGCGCTATATCTATCTACCTATTACATATTAAAGTGACAATCATTATTATTATTATTCCGATTCATTAAATGAAAGTAAATTTGATAGTTCTTCCCCTGTTTACATTGTCCAAAAATATGTAGGCATAATTAATAAAATGCCCATTAGAATATGTTTATAAAATATTTATATATAGCTTTATAAACAAAATTAAATGAGCTAAGTAGGTATATAGACATTATTAGCTCCTATCAGCATTAATAAATTTTAGGTAATTAGTTAGTTCCTATTAAAAAATCTTAAATAATTAACACAACCATGATGATACAATTTATGACTAAGATATTAATAAAATACAGCTTAACACTAAATATAATATATACCTACAAAGAAGTTGAATTATGAGCTAGATGGCAGGCAATAACTTTATGAGTAGGCAACTTCCAAGAAATAAACCGATAAATAATTAACTTCTGTAATTTTTTTATTAGATAGGTACATATTTACATAAGTACCTATTAGTAATATATAACTATTTATTACATATTTATGTGTGTATATTTTTGACCAATACTGTTTAGAAAATTTGAGTATATATAACATGTGAAAACACGTGTTGCAATAACTTACAAAGCTACATATTTATATATTCCGATTCTTATAAATAATGTTAGGTTATAAAATTACGTTATTGCGGTCTGGTGATACTACCCAGATTATCAAATGTGACTATTTTTTATTATTATCTATACCCAGTATTAATAGGTATTTGCTATTATTAAATTTTGTAGAATACATATCTGAAAACCGAATGGGTTACACCTATTGCCTCGTATAATTAATTATAATTCAAGAACAATTCATAATATGTTTATCCACCACCACTATATTCCTATTTTCAGTGGTTAGAGGTCTTCTATTACACTAGTGGATTAAAATTCATAATACTATGGTTTCAGCTCAAAATCAATATTCTTGGTCAAAATTAATTTGTCAAAAACCAGAATTTTTCACCTGCTCTCACTCTCCTAATTGAACGGTTTTGGGCGTGGATAAAACGGCTGCGCCTCGAGCACTCGAGTGTCCATTTTTTTCTCATGGATTAAAGGCTTGTTAATCCCCTTATGTAATTAATAACTATTATATTATACAGTTGCGGCCACCCAAATTGGAACGAATTTTGGTTGTCATAGAAATTTCAGTTATATTTTATCGTTGTAAGTCAGACTTTGTTTAGTGGCGTACCACAGAGAGAGGGTATATTCATAAACATATTACTTAAGTTTTTTCTATTACAATGATGAGTGGAAAGACGAAACGTATAGTATGAAAAGGTTGACACTAATATTACTCTGTAATCTTCCCTATCTGCACAGTATAATTCTTAAAAAGGTTAATAAAACAAAAGTGAAGAAAACTATTCTCTATATTTAAAAATTAACACAAGAAAATATTAATGTTAGTAAAAGTTGTATAATTTATATTAAAAAACCCTGTCAAGGGGAATCACAACTAAAAAGTCCTAATAGGCAAGGTGTAGATAAGGTTTCCACTGAGAATGAAGACAATGTTCTGGTTGAATTTATCCATCAGAATCCTTTCGGACTGCTGCGAAAGCTCGAGAAGAAACATTATTTCCAGGGTCTGTCAGAACAGCACGAAGACGCCTAAAACAATCTTGACTTGCTGCTACTCACAAAGTATCTATTATTTATTTAATGCCACAACGCTTTCCAGTCTTCTTGGCATGGACATAATTAACGTTCTCATATCATACAAATCCACCAACTCTTCCCAAGTATTGTCAATAACTTCCCAGGGTTCATCACAGTTCGCCGGTCTAAAGTCTCTCTGATATATTTTCTTGACTATGAAACCCCTATGAATGTTTTCAATGGGGTTCAAATCTGGACTCTTTGCTGGCCAATGCAGAATATTTGTTATTGGTATTCAGCCATTCTCTTACTCTTCGTCCTGTATCAATTGGAGGATTATCTTGTAACTAAAATATAGTGGTTATAATACTTACTTTAACGTATATATGTACTGACAGTGTAAAATTCCTCACATGATCCTCACAGATGGTAGCATCACGTTATCCAAAATATTTGTGTAGTGTTCGGCCGTTAATGGCCCATCAATTTGCCTGCATATTCCAGGACCGGGAACACTTATCCACGCCCAAACATTGACTGAAATGCGACCACTATTGGTAGTAAGCAATGTATAATTCTCGTCGAATCTTGAATTCCTAGGTTAGTCTTGCACTATTAGAAGATTGAAATGTCTTGTCTTCGGAGAACACTACGTTGTTCCAAAATTCATTACCTTGATACAATAATTAATTTGCAAACTGCACTCGGCTTTGTTTATGCTCGTCAATTAAAAATATTTTGTGAGCAGTAGCACAGTTCTTAAGGCCAAATTGTTTTAGACGTCTTCGTGCTGTTCTGGCACACCCTGTAAATAATGATTCTTCTCGACCTTTCACAGCAGTTTCGAAAGGATTCTGATGGATAAATTGAACGAGATCATTCTCAGTGGACTTTACCTACACCTTGCCTAATAGGGCTTTTTTATCGTTGTTCCTTTTGCCAGCGTTTTTTATTATAAAATATACAGCTTTTACTAACATTTAAATCAGCAGCCACTTTACTCAACGATCAGGTTTCCTCTAATTTTGCTACAGCCCTTGTTCTTTGTGCCTCAGTTAAACACATCGGCCTATTGTGAGTGACGTTTTCAAATTAATTAGCATGACAGATATTTGACATTTACGACGCGACGGCTATGATTTAAAGTCTAAATTACACCATACAATTTTGCCGTTCACATTTGGGTGGCCGCAACTGTACAATATAAGTGTACCATATTAGTTAGGTTAGGAAAATCCGGGCGCGAAATTTGAAATGGGTTCCTAACACATTTCAAAAAAATTGACTGCCATGTGTTTATCATGGGAGATTCAAAAAAGTAATTTTCAGGCGGGAATTTCTCGCGTTATGGGCATTTCTTAGTATTTAAACATATAAACTTTAAACATATTTCTCTGCAATTCAAGACCATTTTTTTTAGACCTATGACCTATTTTTTTTAGAACCTATTAAATATACAAATGTTTTTAAATTAAAATATATGTTTCCGCGCGCGTACGTCGCGACGTCGCGTATTAGTTTTAATACTTATTACGCAAAAGCGCAAGTACCAGACTGGCAGCTGTAAAAAAAGTCAGGTTATGGGTTATGTTATGAGATATGAGATTATCTGTGGGTTGTTTTTTTAATTAGGTATTTATTACTATTTTCGTCAATGTATATTGATTTTTTATATTAATGATGGAATGATATACCTACTTACTATGTACATTTTTTTTAAAGAGTAATGGAAGAAAAAGGGCCCAAATGTGGAAATCTCCATATAAGTAATACTCCGGTAAGCAGATACCAGATTATTATTTATATACTCTTTATATCTTTAAAGTTGGCGGTTACGTCATTAAATTATTCTTAATCTACAACATACGCTGTCCGAGTGTTCTTCGTTAAAAAATAATTAAACGAGAGACACAACAAAAAAGTCCATTATATGTGACTGTTGATATATCCGACTAACGTTGTTCTAACCGGCAAGCGGCTGTACGAAAATTAAAGAGAGGGCATCTGGGAACAAGTAAAATTTGTATACATCAGGACGAGTTGTTTCAACACACATTTGATTAGTGCAATACTGATTTGATTCATGATTGATATGGTTTATATCTATGACGTAACCGCCAACTTTAAAGATGTAAAGAGTAGACATTTTTGTTATGCAAGGTTTTTCATTAACTAACTAAACAAATACCAACTAGATGATACTAATTTAAAAGGCTCGGAAAAACAAAATGGTATTGTGCTTTACACATTTTGATCGATTATCTTTTCTGCACTTATTCCTTGCATATGCATAAACTGTTTAGGTCAGGGCAACCAAAAACACGATATATAAGTTCCTGTTATTGATTAATGTGTTTTTAATAAAATTAAGTAGTCAGCAAACTGTAAGGATTTTCAGTGACCGGAGCTTACACTACATATTCTGGCCACGTTTAAAACATATTAAATCGTCTAGGAATGAATCACTTATGGCAATTATTTGCAATCGGAAAAAAAAAAGTTTGTGATGAACACCGCAAAACGTGAAAAAATGAGATTAGAAGCTAGAACACGAATAAAGATATAAATGCAGCGATGTTGCCACAAATATTTCCGATTTTAAAATTAACACAATGAAATCAAAATTATTATGTAAAAAAACTGTTATTAAATAAGTATCCAAAACCTCATAGTACCTCTTAAGTTTTCATTATTAAAATATATTTTTATGTAAATCTTACAATCCTATATAATAACTGTCATAACTTATATACCATCCGGCAACGTCGCAAAATTCCAGGATCATGTCAAACCCCTTCCACTCTGAACCATTGGATCAAGCAACAACATACGTTTTTTATACAAACATCATTTTCAAAAATCGTAATATTTTTATTTTGATAATGTTTAATTAATTTTTAACACTTTTAATTTTTAACACTCTATAACGTCTACATATGCTCTTAAACTTGAGTCCCCATAAGACAACAATGCATTAGTTTTTGAAATAGGAACCCCCGCCAATTTGAAATCCTAACCTTACTAATATTGTCAATTATACTGACTTGTAAGTCAGTCATTATAAGACTTGTCCAATTTTTATTGCTCACTGTACATATTATGAATTATTTATTCTTGTATTATAATATGGATATTATTGATATAATATGTCTGAAATATAATTATTATAATTTATCATAATAAAACTGTAAATTATATTAGATATTATTTTCGACGTTACACAATTACACAAATTAAGTACCTACTTTTTTTTAGCACATTATATTAGAATTAATAGAACTCACAATCCTTGTAGAAAATATAACAATTACTTCTTTAGTTCGATATGTTTTTATTTAATATATTTATTGCCTTATATGTATCTATATATTAAGCACAATGGAATTTATTCATATGATTTATTGCGTTTACTAGATATTTAAATAAGATATGTCTTAAATCAGTTTTGTTTTTGTTTAATTAATATTTAGTTTATATACCTATGTTATGTAGGCATAGATTGCTTTCAAATTGTTAAATGTACAGGGTGGTCGGAATTTAAGTTGGGAAACTTCGCTAGCGGATGCTACGTCTAAAAATAATAACTTTTTAAAATTAATAACATATATCAAAACAAATGGATTGCACAATAAAAGGTGTTAAAGTAAGGGGATTTTTTTTTCACAATCTCAATAACAAATGAAGATTTTTATTGAAATTTGATATACAGGTTTAATTACACCTGTTAACAACACACCACTAAAACCACCAAACAACACACCAGTTAAACTGAATTTTATCCAAAATATTACACTGGGTGATATTTTTGTGTGTATAAACAAAAAGTTCTTGTGGTTTGAGTTGTGGTCAAATTTAATAGAACAATTTTCATCTAAGTTTCTTTTAAAGCAAAAAAGTATGTTTGACTTCTTTTCGAATTCTTATGGTTTTTGATAAAATTGACATTTTCTACAACGATGCGTTGCAGCATTGAGATTTTATAAATATGTACTTCAAAGTTGCGTCATTATTTAGTTTCCTTTTTTAAATGATGTGGCGTTAAATCTTTATTATAAAATGGCATTTATCTGAGATAATTCTTTTATCTAATGTTCTTGGAGTATATTTTTTTTAAAATGTTTGGAATAAAGAGTCGAGCGTTTAAATATATTTTTTTTACTAATGATAATAACTAATAAAATTTTATTAACAGGAGTTGCTTAAAATCCATACAGTCACCTCAACACATCTGACATCTTCGCAGCGTCTTGACATCTTCGAAGCATCGAATTTACGGCAGCTGAAATTATGTGGCGATTATTACATAAATTATTGCAAGCCTCTTGAATCTTCAATCTCAATTCTTCATGTTTACTTGCGTAGCATATACTTGGTCTTCTAAGTATCCCTATATACAAAATTTAGAACAGTGAGATCTGGTGATCTAGGTGGCCAATTGATTGATCCTAATCGTCCTATTCAACGTTCTGGAAAATGAGCGTTACACCATTCACGCACATTCCATAGTGAGCTGGAGCTTCATCCATTTGGAACAAACACTCATGACATATTAGGAGGCACATCATCGAAATCCACAACTAAGATGAATTGAGCCTAGGTTGCAAAAAATATGCACCACAAAGGTTGTCATACAGGTAAGTTTTGATAGTTTACCTCTTCGTGTGGTAGAATTTCGAAAAGAAGCCAAACTCTACTTAAACTTTAAAACTCTACTAAAATTTTTTTGCTCTAAAAGGAACGTAGATTAAAATTGTTCTATTAAATTTGACCAGTGGCGTACAAACAAAAAGTTCTTATAGTTGAGGGGTCATCGTTCAGAAAAAAATAATCGTCTATACCCTGGTTCCGAAATAGTGTGGAGTGATTCATCACCAGCATATGGACGACTCAGGGAGATGAGGTGCGAAGGGAACGAAATTCCATAGGCGTATCATTTTAGAGGGAGCAGAATAAAAAAAATTAAATAAAATATCCAAGTTATTAACATTGTTTTTAAGTGTACTTGTGATGTTTTTTTTTATTATCTTCAGAATATGCCTTCGTATACATTTTTGATCATTTTCAGTTCTCCTCCTGTCAAATTAGGTCGTTTATGATTGGAATTATTGGTTTCAGAACCACTACTACTCGCATTCGTCGCTTCCATCGCATAAAAACACTAAACACTCGCGTATAACAGAATATTATAATTAATTTATATCGCGAATTAACCGTACATAAGACACGATGAAACGCCACTGTCGTGCCAAAACACATACATGATACAGCGTATGCGTCCAAGGAGATCTCGCGTCTTTACCTCTGACCAATGAAATTTAATTTAATTTAGAACCGCCTAAAACTCACCAATGAGAGCGATAGACCCGGTTACTAATGAGTTTTGCCCACCACTTCTATAGAGTGTACACAAATTTGCACACTAAGAAATTCTGTGATCCATTGCAAATAGGCAGACCGTTCCAATGGTGATGGTGGTGTGATATTATGTATGAATCACTCCACACTATTTCGGAACCAGGGTATAGTGTAATATTTTGTACAACATTTATTTTAACAGGTATTTGCCTTATTTATACCTGTATATGAAATTTCCATAAAAAAAGTTAATCCGTTATTGTGATATTAAAAAAAACATTTTTTTCCGTTAACCAACACATTTTATTTTTTGAAATCCATTCATTTTTCGATATATGTTTATATGACCAAAAGTTATTATTTTTAGGCGTAGTATCCGCTGGCGAAGTTTCCCGGCTTAAATTCGGAGCACCATGTATATGCCTATATAACAGTTGCTTATCAAGAGGATATGTGCTTTGTCAATACTGTGCTTTGTCAAGACTAAAATTATGTACCTAAATTTTTAAAATACGTAATCCCCAAAGTAAACATAAAAAATATATAGATATCTAGGATTATTATAAAAATAGGTATTAGTAATTAATTATTTTCATGGGAAAAACTTGAAAAATGTCAATTTCATTATATCACTGTCTAACGTCTTTATAAACTCTAAAAAATACTGAAACCGCTTTTAACACAATTTTAATAATAAATTCTGAAATAACACAAGTAATTTTTAAAAATTGTTCTTCAGGTACCTATGCAACTTATTCAGAATTAGTTGACAAGCTTTCTCGCTATAAAGTATGTCCAAATACCTCTTCTCAGAATAGGTAATTCTAATTCCTCAAAAAATATATTACACAACTTTCAGTTTCTCATATTTTACATTTTTTCATGTGACTAGGTAAAAAGCAATGTAAGTAAACCTCTTATTTTTGTTCTTATTCTTTGCTAAAAGGCAAAGCAATAGTAGGTATAAAATAGATTATGTTCTACATTAATTTAGAATGTTTGTAAAGGTCTAAAAATCCCAGTATACCCTGTCAGTCTTGCCCTTAAAGCAGGCAAAATTAAAGCACAAACTGTAACGTCATTTAGTAAATTAGCACATTCACACATCAGTATGTACATCTTGTCTCCTTTGGGGCTAAGTGATTTATGCAACGATATTCTCCGTAGACCCGCCGCCGCTGGCAAATATCTGTAAATCATCCTAGCACCTGAAATCATTGAAATTAATAATGCACCATATTTAATAATAATATATATATATATATATATATATATATATATATATATATATATATATATATATATATATATATATATATATATATATATATATATATATATATATATATATATATATATATATATATATATATATATATATATATATATATATATATATATATATATATATATATATATATATATATATATATATATATATATATATATATATATATATACAAAACAATAGTTAAGTATCTTCAAACCTATATCAAATTATATCACTTTAATTTAAATTTAAAAACATTTAAGGAGTAATTTTTAACCCCTTAAAAACAAAAAGCGCATGTCGGGCATATGTCACTTTTGAAGTTTTGACCTTCAACGACTGGACTAGCACAGAGATAAGAGAGTTGGTAGATTTGATGTAATCGCAGATTTTTTCTAAATCTATATAATTTATATTTTACCTGTCCAGTAGAGCCAGTTTCTCTCAAATTTCTCCCTATCGTCCCCTTCGAAAACTTTATAAACAGACACTAAGTAACCAGTCGAAGGCGTATGTGTTTTGGTCAATGACATGCCGATTTCATGAATAGGCGGTCTGCATATCGAGGCTACTTCGGTGTATAGGTCCAACGTGTGTGCTGCTGTATACCTAGTCGCCCTAGGATCGAATTTGGTCAGACTGGCAGTGCGTAAATTATTGTAAAACATCACAGGATTCGTTTGTGAAGTGTTGATCACATAGTAAGTTATGAAAGGAAATTCCGCTGAAAATAAAATGAATATAATTATCTCCAATTAGTCGTGAGCAAAAAAAAAATAGAACAACTATTTTTTTCTAACGTAAATATGTCTCTATATGAATATTGAATGAGTAATTTGACAACTAACAGACAATGTCACAAAAATTAAAGCACACAACTGCATTTTATTCATTTTAACAGCAAGAATACGTTATTTTTTTTGCTCACGACTGTACATATAATCTTTGAATGTAGCTTATGAATAAAATAATAATCATAGTTTAAGTGAAAACTAGTGGAATTATAAAATGGTAACATTTCATAAGAAAGGTATCTACTCTTCGCTGAGTCGGATATTTAATATAAAAAAAGTACCTATGCAGCATCTGTTGGAAGTTTTTCTGGTAGCAGCGAAGTGTATGATAATAATACCGACAGGAATCCGGGGACCCATCCAGTATGAATCCTGAACATTACATTACCACTGTGCTATAGTAGACGATTGACAGAGAGATGACAGATTATTGACTTCTGCATGACATATTATTGACTTCTGGATGACATAAAAGGTTTTAGTCCCCAGTATAGCGTCCTTTTTTGAAAATTATTACAAAAGTGGTAAAAATGGTGTTAGGGGCTTCGTTTCAACGAGTCTACCACACTGTAAATTTTTCAGAGTACGAGATGGGCGCTTTTCCACACGCGCAGCACCTAAATCTGTCGCTAAAGCGCGGTTATAATTTTTTATTACAAAACTCAAATTCAATTTTTATTGAAAGATTGTCGAGTCCGACACCTGCAACATATCACTCTACCGCGGTACCGTTTTGTTATTGCACAACACCTAATTTGCAATTGCTCATAATTGCTTAAGAAAGATAGTCCATAACTTGTCCGACAAATTTTCAGCCTTGCTTTTTCAGTCCGACACCCTGAAAATGTCAGTTATGGCAGGTTATGTTTTGCTATTGTAAAAGTTATAATCTTATTTTTTTCACTATCAAATAAAATAAAAATAAAAAAAATAGGTGTCCGACAATAAAAAT
>CAXKVY010005307.1:5000-17187 GCA_964058915.1 Tetropium fuscum | reverse complement strand
AGAATAAGAGATTTCGGCTTTTTAGAATCCTTAACACACCATATTTAGGTAGGTTTCGTTGAAAGAATTAAATATTTAGCCGATAATTATTATTGCTAATAAATAAATTACTTAATTTAGTACCACATCAAACACTAAAAATCAAAAAAACTAGGAAACGCACATGAATTTCGAAACAGAAGAAGGGACATTATTTTTGTTAAACTGTATGTAGATAATGAAAATAACAGTTTTTTTTAAATAGTCTTTGGCGTAGAAGTTCTGTTTACGAAAGGGGTGGAGCACCCCTTCCACCCCGCCACTGTGCAAGTTTTTGAACATTCTTACCGCTTGTTTTATGCGCCTTAATTAATAGGCATTATCCCCCAAACATGAAAAAATCTAAGCGTTCGTTTATAAGTCATAAAGAAAATTCGAGAAAAAAATTATAATAACGACATTACACTGTCAGAGAAACAACGGCCAATATCTCGAAAACTGTCATAGTTAGAGCAAAATTACAAGAGATCAAAATTGTTACTAAGGGGCCGTTATTTTAGAAATATGTATCAGATAATGTCAGTGGCGTACGAAAAAAAAGTTCTATTATGCAGAATAGTCGAAGTACCCGAAAAAAGTAACATCCACTATAGTATTTTCGACAGGAACAATACAACATGTTGATCCTATGCAGGTTAAGATATGTGTAAAATATTTAGTGAATATATGATTCCGTTCAGAAAATATTACACATTAATGTAAAAAAAAATTAAATTTTAACACCCTGTATCTTCCTTAGGAAGCTAGATCGGCCATATCTTTATAGGCACTTTTCTTTTTAAAAACGTGCGTTCTATCCCCTGTTAAAGTTTGTCTACAAAAAACTGACTCACCCTGTATAATGAATTTTTCAATGTTTCAGATTACTGCCAAGTCTATTGCAAGACAAGTAGGAATAATAAAAAGTGAAGAAGTAATAGATGCTTATAGTATTAACATCATTGAAACTTTACCGCCTAACTTAAAAAACAAGGCTATAGTAATCCACGGTAGTGCATTAAGAGACACGTCCAATGAACAGTTAAAATACATATTGTCTAGTTTTAAGGAAATAGTATTTGCTAGGACATCGCCAACCCAGAAGTTGCACATTGTGGAAGGATGCCAGGCACTCAGTGAAATAGGTGAGAATAAGTTACTATATTTGACCTGTTAATTATTTACAATTGAAACAAATTATTACAAAGGAGACGAAATGAATTTCACGAATATATAATCTAAAACAAAAAATGTTTATCAACGTACTATTGCTTATTTTTAGAGACTTCAAATAAGCAATTATCTCTGGACACCAAGGTAAAATAACTAAGGTAAAATACGTTAACAGCTTTAAATAATTATATAAAAGTTAAGCTGCTCGTAGAAATAAAAACCAAAATATTCAATAATATTTACTTCTTATATAGGTATAGAAGAATATAATTGACAACAAATTTAAACATTGTTTATAATAAAATTTTGTATCGCATATCATTGAGCAAACTTTATTTTTAGTTGCAGTAACAGGAGATGGTGTCAATGATGCACCTGCTCTGAAAAAAGCAGATATTGGTATTGCCATGGGTATAGCAGGTTCAGAAGTATCCCAACAATCTGCCGACATGATACTATTAGATGATAATTTTGCCTCTATTATCACTGGAGTTGAGGAAGGTCGCAAAATTTTCGATAATTTGAAGAAGTCTATCGCATACACATTAGCCTCAAATGTTCCAGAAATTTTACCATTTTTGGCTTTTGTACTTCTAAACATTCCACTTCCTTTAGGTAATTTTTTTTCTTTCGAGAACTACTCGGGAATTGCGATCCGCGATGTATGATTGTATTAATTTTGAATTTACTAATACGAGTCGGAGTTGGACTTTGATGTGGATGGATACGTTGTTTAAGTAATAGTCGAGAATGCCAGACTTATTGACAGAGGATATTCTCTTTTCTTAATATATACTCGCGAAAATTAAGCGATTATATGACTCATACGTCATTGGATAAGAAATGCGTGGCCGCTATAACATTTAGGTTCATTTTCAAGATAAATAATATTCCTAAAATAGGTATTGGTAATATCGGTGTTTGAATGAGTTTATTCGCGATTTTTCCAAACATATCTCAACCCATACCATATTCCCTATTCATGTTATTACTAGCCTTCATAATTTCTAATGCATATGTCACTATGTCGGATAGTACCTAGAATTGTTTATGAAAATGTCCACTTTGTTCGATTTACATGTTAGGAGTTCCCGTTAAACGTCATAGCAAAATAATATTATTGGTATTGCATAAATATTATTACTTTCAGGTGTCATGGCTATTTTGTGTATAGATCTGTTAACAGATATGTTACCAGCCATTAGTTTAGCGTACGAAGAAGCTGAAAGTGATATCATGATGAGACCACCCAGGAACCCCAAAAAGGATAAACTCGTAACTAGGAAATTGTATTTCCTGGCATATGGACACATAGGTCTTATTGAAGCTTTGGGAGGATTCTTTGTCTATTTTGCCATTATGGCTGAAAATGGGTTTTTGCCATGGAGATTATTTGGTAAGTGAATATTCAAAATTTAGTAGGTACCGTATAGGCTATGTAGGCGTACCAAGCAAGATCGGCGACTCCAGCGCTCGTCTGAAACATTGGTATGTTTATAATATGTGCTGTTTTTCTGGTCATATATCATGACTGTTTTGTTTAACCTCATTTGCGACCAAATTAAAAGGTTCCCACGATCCGATAGTACCGGAAAAAATACATAACGGTTGTCTATCTAAATATTAAGTAAAAAAAATGCAGAAGCTGCGGGATTCGAACACGTAACCCCTGGGTACCCACAGCACACGAGTTAGAGTGCTCTTTTCTAAAATGTACATGGGCGAAGTCATAAAGCTATGCGTAGTACAGTGCCGTTCAATTGAAAGTAAACGACTCTTATAAGAAATTTTGGAAATTTTCCCATTGTGAAGCAGGCTTTTGTAAACAGATCGCATTCAAAATTATTTTATGTTGAAGTATCTGTCAGTTATAGGGTGATAGCATTTTATATACAGTATTTATTAAGGAAAATCTATATGATGAGGACGTCTCTTGTAAAAAAATCCATTAACTTAACAAACTAACTGAGAACTTAAGAAAATTACTATGATATATTATATTATTTATAAGTTTCACGGTACTACGGATCTGATGGCGTGGCCACGTGTTCGATAGAGAGGGATGTTATTATTCCAAATTTACTGAATTTACTGGGTGGTTTATTATTATTGAATTTACTGGGTGGTTTTTATCTACGTTACAGGTTATGAAAATGACACATCAGGTGTTTGTTTCCGCAACAGATTTTTGTTCCTCGGAATTTTTTTTATAACTTCTGTTGGATATGCCAGTGGTTTTAATAACCGCCGCTTAAAGTTACAAAGTGGAATAGAGAGACCATCACTTGTCCCTTTTTTGATAAAATCCAAAACACTGCATTTTTTTATTCCTCCATGTGATGTGTTTTATAAAAAAAATCTCGCCGTTTTATTTCAAAAGTGGAAATAAAGCGCGCACGTATACGTGACGTCACGTATCCTTCCTTAGTGACGTCACAGAGCCTACGACCTTGAACATGACACAACGGTGCATTAGTACTATATTCCAAAGTTGGTTCCCTGTTTTTTGACAGTTGACATTGAAATTGACTTTTTTGATACTTGGCCTGCTGATAAATAATCTATATTTGACATGTAAAACTCGTCCACCATGCTAAAATCAACTTCCGGCAGATTTCCTGCACGTCCTTTAGAAAATATTGACTCTATTTTCTTACAATAATATACATAAATGTACAGAGCAAAACACAATTCGTAGAGGAACACACAAAACATAACCACAAAACTAAGCGTAAACAACTACAGCTATGTGCGTGGACTATTTAGGCGTTCTGACAAATAATGCTGCCAACTTAATTTCAGGATGTGACGTCACTCAGCCTCAAGGTCAAATGAGTGTTAAAATTGCTATAATAAATATTTATTTTTTTATTAAACACTGTGAGATTTATATTCGAAAAAATGTTAGATGAGATAAATATCTATCAGTTAGCTTTCAAATAAACATATTTGTTTTGAGATTGAAAAATCTAGTGAAAATACTTCTATTGTTTGGCTATGAATTATTATTTGTCCATTACCAATAAATGACGTTTTGGGGGACATTTTACGCAATGCAGTCCTAAAATATAGACCGAATACCAAATAAAGTAAAATAACATAACCTCAAAAATATTATTCACGTTTATACGGATGAAATTCCTGTTATTCAACGAAAAGCACGTAAAAACTATACTAAAACACAATCAGTTTACCTCACAAATTGTTTTAGGAACACTAATGCAATTAAGAAATAAATCAACTGCACCGGCATAAAAAAAGTTGTTTACAACAACAACGTATTTGTATGTGGTTCAGTACATACGCCACTGGATAGTCAAACCACGTCTACTTTTACCGACTTTGACGAAATAGGGTTTACGCCAGTTTATTGCCTATATACATTTTAGAAAAATGCACTCTATCACTAAGGTAGCAGTGCTTTAGTAAAACTCTAAAAGCAATGGAATGATGAACTGCTTTAAAGCCCGTGCGAAGTTCGATTTTCATCCGTGGAAATTTATGTTTTATTTAAATTTGGTCTTCATTGCAGAAAATTGACGTGTATAAAACGGTCAATTATTATCTTACCTTGTTACAGTGAAAAATTATACGATGTTATCACTTTGTTTAATCACACAGTTTATGAATAGCGCCACGATTGCTATAAGATCACATGTTGCATACGCAAACTAACAGGGCACTACCCTGCGGCTAGGAGCCACTAGTATATCTGTACATAGCCTATACTTTATTATTTGCTCTTTATATAAATTAATATATGTAATAAAATACAAAACATTATACTAGGTATACAAATAATTTGACTAAAATTATCTACCTAATTGATATTTTTTTAAGGTCTTCGTGAAGAATGGGATTCTCCATCCATAAATGATCTTATGGATTCTTTCGGCCAAGAATGGTCCTATGCTCATAGGAAAGATCTGGAATATACCTGTTATACTGCTTTTATGATTTCAGTAGTAGTTACGCAGTGGGCTGACCTAATTATTTGCAAAACTAGAATTAACTCTATATTTAAACAAGGTAATTATTTATATAAGTAGGGGTAATTGCATACACTTGTTAATTCAATAATGGAGTATAGGCCAGTCGTCATAGGATCACATCGGAGGGGCTACCTTCGAAAAATTCCGAGCCTAATTAAACTTTGGGATATTGTTTGTGGGTGTCTAGTAGTGCTACACCCAATTTATCCAACAAAAACCCCTGTGGAATTTTGGAGGGGGAGAAATGTTTTCTCTTTTTTCGGTTTTTCGAAATATTTCGAAAACGGTCGATTTCGAAAACTTTTCTACTATTTCTACTATTAAAATGTATTTTTTAAATCCATAGATAGGTACCAAGATACATAGTTTTGAAATAGTACAAAATTTCTAATAAATTGTAAAAGACCACCTCGTCCTGCTTCTCATTTGGAATGTTCATAATATACATAGTACGTCAGATAGGTGGGTCTAGCGTTCACACGAGGTATAACCGAATAAAACTATTACCATTTTATTTAGCACTAAAATTTAACCATAAATAGCTTTAAAACAAAAAGGGTCATAATTATATTTCTTTTTAGTTTCATAGTATAAATGATTCTCTTTATTCGATGTTTCGATGTATAATTTGTCGCAAAAATAGTAAAATTAACCTTAAAAAAATGACGTTATCTGAGATGCTACACAAATTGTCAACTGTTTAAAAACGTGAAACTTGTTGTAACTCGCTTATATGTTGAGGTATTCGAATCTTTTTGCCATCAAAAACTACCAAATTTAATAGACTTTATTTTGCCTGCAATAATGTTGGGTCTAGTTTTTGAAACTAAAGCGGTGCAGCCCTTTAATGACACTGAAGCGCGTTACGGCGACGGAGTCACGACGCTTCTCGATACATCCCGCGTTCACCAAAGAGCGCATGACGCTATGACAATAAATTTATTTTGGATTTTTTTTATAAATTGGGATACATTTATTTGGAGACACTAATCTGAAATAAAAAATAATTACTGATATTGATTTTCATAAGCAAAGGATTTCGTTGCTTGACAAATATTTGTGACAAAACAATTTATTCCCTTAAAATAATTACCCTTTGCAAAATGTCAAGACTAACAGATCAAGTTGAATATTGATATTTATGTAAAGGACATATAAAAGGAAATTTAAATATAGAAGTAATAGTATGTTTTTCCCTACTACAAGTTTTTTTTAAATTATATATTACCTTCAAATTCTTGTTGGGCTCCTTCAAAGTTGTCTTCTATATTTTATTAGTAGCAGTAACGTTCAAATCAAATTTGTTTGTGGTGGTGTGGTAGCGTTAGACAAGTTAGAATCATTTAATACCCACGACATAAATGTGTATAACAAATCTGGAACTTGTTTACAATCATCTTCATTCAGATTTTTTGTGTAGGAGTGTTTTTTTATTAGACTTTGTTTCAAAATGTTGAGCTATAGCTGCTCTTTAAACACCGGCAGCTTAATGAAGAACTGTCAGTTTATTCTCGTGAATCAAGTATAATAATAAATAAAATAATACTTGTTTTCCAAAATATTTCTCTAGTCTGTCTCAAATTTCCGCTGCTATAATATGCTAGCTTTTCTTCTGTCATTTCTTCAAATATATCATTGACGCGTGTTTTCAGAAATATTAGAGTTAACGATTTTTTTCTGTAGCAAAACAGTAAATTCAATTTCCCTAAATAAAGTGTTCAACGGTTCAAATTGATTTTCTCCGTTCAGCGGCTTGGTTTGCACAGATTTAATATTTTTTGCTAATATATTTTGCATAATAAATTTTATACTTTCAAATAGGAAAATTAATCTCTCCTGGTAATATTTAGATATACTTTAATCGGTGTTTAAATAGAGATGCCCCACGCAAGTTGTTACGATAACCACAAAAAATACTAAAAAGCGAAAAGAAAAGGACAATTAACATACACCACATTATTTAAACAAAAGGCCGCTCTGACCTAAAAGAATAACTAGCAGAAAGAACTCTGTTCGTTTCCAGCCTTTTACCACAGGGCTCTTTCAGCTTCTTACTTAGCTTGCTTAGGTATAATAGTCTGGACACAATAATATTAATCCACCTTATCTGATCGTGTTTATTTCTCCCAACATTTTTTCCATAGGCCGGTGGTTTTTTGCCCGGCAGGAAATAATAAACGCAAATAAGCTAACCCGTACGCACACTGTTGGTCTAGCTACTAAGTACAGTAAGTGTCAGCTAGAGTACTACCGATGTTTCGTTCTGCCACATGCCCAAGAGGAGGCGTCTATTTTCAAATCCACACAAATAACCCATGCATGTTCATGATACTTTATCTTCTCCAAGACCAAAGCTATGTTGTCATATCCTACTTTCATTTTCGTTGAGTGACCAATTGATATTAAACCATATTTGTCCCCATTGTGTAGAAGGACACATTTTAAACTTGAGCTGGCGCTGAAATAGGCGCTCATCTGAAGAATAGTCAGGAAGACCCATTTTTTCCAGGAGTCCTCTAATGTTGACAATATACAAGATTGTCTTCTTGAGAAAAGAAGGGTAGCAGATCCTTTTCTTTTGTATGGTAAAAGGTAATTTTTGTTTCTTCTTCCAGCTAATTTTCTCCTTCAACCTGGAAGCCAGCAATTCAGCTTCTTTTGCCAGGTTGAGATCTCTGGCGAGGTCATTTAACTCATACTTCATTAGTATCATAAGGGCGATCAGTAGAGGGACAGCAATTTTTCTCACAGAGCTCTCGTAGCTGGTGGAACGTTGCGATCGGCACTTCCTCTTTGATTAATTCCAGTAATATTTACTAGGCATAAATAGCAGTCATCGAAGTGGTTTTTGGATTCTCTCCAAACCATCGATACGCCGAATTTTAGACTTTTTCTTTTCCCGGTAACCACTGTCGCAAATAATGTTCTCGGTGCCTAGGTTTTATCTTGATCACCAAGCCTAACACCAAAGTATCCATGATAAGCCCTCTTTACAAAGTCAGTAACAGTTTTTCTGTTTTCTTTTAACGTGTATTCTCCGCATATGTAGCAAAACACATCAGGATGATTTATACAACTTGTTCTACTTGAACTCATTTTATTTCTATTTTCTCATTTTTATTTCTAACAATAGGGCAAATATACAGGAACCAATTCTTGTATATGTAATTTAAAATGTCACAAAATGGAATTGGAACTGCACATTTCGTGTAGCATGTTAAAAAAACACTGATCCAAAGAAGTAGAGCAGATAGAGAAAAACTGATTTCATATTTAGATCCATCGCCCCAAATATAGCTAAAATGAGTTCTAAAATCCTAGGCAGCAAAGCTTTTTTTTTACTGTGTTATATATGCAGCAGTATGCGTTTCATGCGAGCGCGGGGATGGAGAACGTTACTTCGTTGTATATGTTGAACGTATATAGATGGAAGTATATACCACAACTCCATTAAAAATGTTGCAAAATGGAAAATAATTGTTGAAAACCAGCATTTTTAGCAGTTTCTTATGATTTTGAGATATTTTGAAATTTTTCAAAACTCTGTATCTCGGTACCTATGCGGTTAAAAATACATGATATTATTAGAATTTATAGAAAATCTAATCCTCTACAATTTACTAATTTGAAGTTGTCCGCTAAAATCCACCGTTTTCGAAATATTTCGAAAACGCCCCCCCCCCAAATTTCACAGGTTTTTTTGTTGGATAATTTGGGTGTAGCACTACTCGAGACCCACAAACAACATTCGAAAGTTTGGTTAATTCGGAATTTCTCGAAGGTACAAAGTCCATAACTGGCCTAGTAGAACAATATTTGTAAGAATATTTCTAACTCTACACGTAGACAACAAATACTCATATTTTATTGGAGCAAATAATTAGGTATACATTTCTTTCAATTAATTGTTACGAAACTAGAACAAAATTTTTTGAGACCCTAGTATTTACGCTTAATTCGATTTACTACAAATTGACATGTTTGCAGGAATGGGAAACATGGTCCTGAATGTAAGTTTAATTGTGGAAACTGTTGTAGCTTGTATGCTATCATATCTTCCTCATATGAACTATTTAAAGTTTTACCCAATATTGTTTAGATGGTGAGTATACATATGCATATACATACATATACGTATAGACATTGACATTCTTGACTCATTAATTTGTTTTAGGTGGTGTTACTCGTTTCCGTTTTCCGTATTTATTTTCCTTTTTGACGAAGCAAGAAAATGGCATATTAGAAAAAATCCCGACGGATGGTACCGTAGAGAAACGTATTATTAATTTTTTTAAGGCTAAATTATTCTCTTAGACCTAGGTAGTTTATAATTGTTATTCAAGTGCAAATATATATTAGTATTGTGTGGAAAGAATTCATGTTTAGACTGTTTGACATCTTGCAATTTATCGAGGTAGTTACAAATTAGTTAAAATTTTTGTTTATAGCAGTAATTATTATATAAGCTTCAATTTTCCATGGTAGTTTTAAAAAACTTTAAGCGCGCTGTAAAGCACGTGACTTTTCGAGTCATTTTTCATCATCCCCCCGCGCAGCAAAAAAATGTGGTGCGTGATATCTAAGTGGGAAAATACGAAGTTAATTCTAACTCGCGACGGAAACGTCGTTGTTCTGGCACTAATGTGCTAGTGCTAGACTGCTATGATAGTACGAACATTTCAGGAAATTCTAATTTTTCAAATAGTAGGGGTGTCGAGAAAAAAAACACGTGGATTTGGACTTTGGACGGACCTCGCTGAAATAGGGCTTAAATGAAAAATATTAACGTATATAATAGCTATTAAAAAAGTTAGTTAAGTAGTAAAGTAGTAAAGTTGTAGGGGTGTCGAGAAAAAAAAAACACGTGGATTTGGACTTTGGACGGACCTCGCTGAAATAGGGCTTAAATGAAAATTATTAACGTATATAATAGCTATTAAAAGAGTTACAATGGGCGAGATACGCGTCGTGGTTTTTTATTTGAAAATAATTTTGAAAACGGTACATTTTTTACTTTTCTCTGAATAATTGAAATAGTAATGATTTTAGAGGAAATGGTTTCGAAGTGAAGTTGTTCAGTCGATGATTTTATGTAGGGATTAAACATTTAAAAAAATCGCAAACATTTTTTCGTTGCGATATTTAGTGCTAGTTACAAAATTTGAAAAAATAAAAATGCGATAAAATATAAGACATATTTTTCTGAATTCGTTGAAATTGAAGTATTACATAGCCATTCGAATGCTTAACAAAATGCGCAGCGGCCGATTGAAAAAATTTAATATGGCGCACTATTGCAACACTATTAATTTCAAATTTTGGAACGCTCCCCAGCCTGTCACAGCGTATCTTGATGAAAATTATTACAATCGATAATAACAGTATCTTACAGAATGCCAATTTTCCGTATTTTTCATAAACAAATTAGTTTTTTTAACGAAAAAGCCGTGCCTAAAAAAGGCCCTAAAAAACTAAAAAAATAAGTAATAATAACTAATAACTAAGAAGGATAACTAATAAGTACCAATAGAAGCCGAGATACGAGACATTCACTTTCTAACGCGTAGCTGCCATTCTAATTAACTCATACATTCGAAACTTAGTTGATTAACAAGTAGAAAGCTTAAGCTATACACTGAATTTTGTTCGTAGCGAATCGAGCAATTTTTCGTAAAGAAATCGTTGTTCAATGTAGGCCTCAGTCGGTCGATAGTGCTGCTTACTTTACGCTAAATTAAGCTACAACATTGCGTTGTGGCATGGAAATGGGCAGAAACATTGAAGAAACAGCCATCGTTGTTTTTAATAACGCGGACGTAATAGAGGCAGACAACTACATTCAAGAGATTATACCAAATATAGTGAAAATCAGTGAGTATATCGAAAATGTACAGGAGGAAGATGATTTAATGTATTCAGTAATGAGCGACTTTCAAAGCTCAACGACGGCACGTTTACGCTCTACATTAAACAACGATTTCTTTAAGAAAAATTATACGATTCACTATGAAAAAAAATCAGTGTATATATAAGCTTTCTTATTATTACTAGCCAAGTTACGAATGTATAAGTTATGAGAACAGCAGTTACTCGTTACGGCAGCGCTATCGAATGCAGTTTGTTGCACATCTCTAGGTTTGAAATATACAAAATTACGGTCCTTAGTTACGGAGTTTTCTTTAATAAAAATTTGATTTAATTATGAAGAAGTCTGAAAATTGGTATTCTGTAAGATACTGTTATTACCTACCGATTGCAAATTTCATCAAGTTCGGTACGCTGTGACTGGCTAGGAAGCATTCCAAAATTTAAAATTAACAGTGTTGCAATAGGTCGCCATAATAAATTTTTTCAATCGGACGCAGCGTATGTTGTTAAGAATTCTAATGGCCATGTAATACTCAAATTTCAACGAATTATATATATATATATATATATATATATATATATATATATATATATATATATATATATATATATATATATATATATATATACATATAAATAAAAATGATGGATAAACCGATATTTTATTTAAAAGTGCAGATATAACTAGGACACAAAAGATCAGACGTGTTAACGTACGAAGTGCAGGTGGCGCTCTATACAATGTGCTTCAAAATTATGAATGATTTAATTTGTCGTCCCAAAAAACCTCGCATTACCTGTATATATATATATATATATATATATATATATATATATATATATATATATATATATATATATATATATATATATAATATATGTAATGTGAGGTTTTTAATTATGTATATTGTTAATACTCAACAACTAAATTATCAACAGTATTAATTACCAGTAATATTTCTACTAAATCCAATTCGATTAAAAATAAATTGTTCATTCCTAGAAAATCTATCACTGTTCATAACTAACATAAGGAAATTAAGTACTAAAAATCAATAAATAGAATACATTATATATATATATATATATATATATATATATATATATATATATATATATATATATATATATATATA
>CAXKVY010005307.1:0-2500 GCA_964058915.1 Tetropium fuscum | reverse complement strand
AAACCGGAGTACAAACGCCACTATGGGTGCTTTTTCGTGAAAAGGGGGATGTTACAGCCTCGCGAGAGATGGGATTGGATCTTTATTCCCAATACCTTCGAGAATTCGTACCCCAAAAATAATTTATTTATAAATAATTTCTCCTAAAAAGTCTAATAATGTGGACTAAGTATAATACTTACCTTAAATCTTATTACAATACTGCCAAATTAATAAAAGTACTAACAAAATATCTTACAATACATATTTGAGTCTAAAAATTTAGTGATACCTGAACATTAGTTTAGATGGTCCATAGTGTATGGACATATTTTTCGGATTGATACTAATTTATGGATACCTGAATATATCGTCATATATGAATATTCTCAGGACAAAAATTCAATATAAAGTAGGTACCTACTAAGATCCTTGAATATTATTTAATCAAGTAGGTATCTAAACTCTATAGGTATGCTACATTGATTTATTGTCATAATAATGCTATCATGAGAAAGTGAATTTGATGAATGATCAATAGATTTAGTCTAATGCATCTAAATTTTATCACGTTTGTTAATCTTTCTACAGTAAAAGTACAATAGCTTTTTTACAAATAAAATTAGAGGATAATAATTCTTAAGAAAATCCTCATTCAATGTAATGTTAATCATTTACCTAATCTAAGGAATAGTTGATGCAATCAAATCAGGTAATAAATATTGTTATGATAAAAAAATAGTAGCTTAAAATATATAAAAAAAATAGTAGCTTACAAACCATTCAATTATTATAATTGTATTTTTTTGAAGTACTTAATTTTAGTTTACTTTTTCAATAAAGATGTTATGTAAAAATGTTTATCTTTTTCGTCCCATTTAATATTATTATAATATATTTAATTAACCTAAATAATGGACAGGTACTGTTTGTAACATCGAAATATGAGACAAAAAAATTTCAAAGGATACCCACAATTGCCGCAATGGGAGATCGGGACAGTACAACTTTTCTTACAGCAAGCTAAAATCGTCACTATAAAGGCGCTTTCATTCAACAAGTTGTTAGGTTTTAACAGAATACTAATAACTAATCAATTTTAACACAAAACCCATCAAAAGAATACACTAAATTAAAGAATAACTGTATTAGTTCTATTTCAAGAATTATTGATTACCCCACTTTACCACCAAACGTTATAACGTTCGATGGTAGATATTAGGCAATTTAGGCATCCGAATGAATGCCAATGATGCCGATGTGACACGGCTGAGGAACGTGTAAAATGGATCCGTAATATTTAAATGGGAAACATTCTTATTCTGCATCACATTCACCATCCAATTGTTTTATGATATGACGAAAGGTATATAATGTGATGGGCGATGTATATAAAATCATTTGTTCTCCCTTAAATTCCTGGAAATTGGTTATACTTGACAACGCTGTTAAAAATGCGCTAGCAGGTTTGAAGAGATCGATATAATGAGGGTTACAAACTATAGGTACCTACCTGCGTCTTAGGTAGGTGAACATATGCAGTAAATTCACTTTTAAAACATACTTACGAATTTGTGTTGTAAAACAGACGTATAATAAAGAGGAAAATCCCCATAAATGCAAACATGAAGTTGTCCGTTTCAAAAGTATATAGCGATATAGTTAATATTCACTATTGTTCAATTGTTTTTTGAGAGAATAATAATAATGCTACCTATGTGGCGGTTCCTGAGAGGGGGCAAGGGAGGCTAAGCCTCCCCACTATTAATTAATAAAAATTAATTTAATTATGCCATGTATGTATACTGAACACATAGAAACAAAAAATATGTTTTTGCTGGACAATACAGTAAGTATATTTGTCTTAGTAGGTATATTTTCACGACTGACAATAGCAAGATATAACTGATTGGCAGAGCAGAGTCTATTGTTTCTCTATTTCCTAACTATCAGTGGCGGCTCGTCGGGGTAAGTACGTTCGTACCTCGCTCCTCAAAACCATTACAATAATTAATAATTTCAGTAATAGTTTATCCTATTACACCTACATCTTATTAAAAGTGCACCGTACCAGCGTACTTGCTAGTGCACTGAAAATAAAACGACGGTATAACATTTTGTTATAAGCCTGTTATGTGCGCTTGCAATGAAAATAATGTGTATATGATTTTAACAATAAAAATGCATATTTTCAGTTCAAGCGCACAGAACAGCCTTATAAGAAAAATTTGGGACAAAAAACTTATTTTATAATTATCACTATAATAATAGCTAGTGCATGCATCTAATTTGATAATCAGATCTTATGTAGCTTTTATTTATACTTAACCAACATAAATGCATCTATTTGCCCCTCACTCTACAAAATCCCAGCCTTCAGCTTGAGCAACAGCTATTAGCATGGCTATTAGTATGATTTGGGTGTTGGATTGGTAGTATCAGTTGCAATCTAATTCTTTAAAATGTCTTTTAGAACAACCGAAAAAATTCAAATTGTAAACTGGTATTACCAGGACAGTCT
>CAXKVY010005306.1:0-14229 GCA_964058915.1 Tetropium fuscum | reverse complement strand
CTTCCACAGTCCGTTAACAATTGATGATGTCACAAGAAACCTCTGTATTTATTCCATCGGGTCGTTAACTTGTAAGATTAGGTATTAGTCAATTTCACTCCACACTTACTTCCTTATTGACCAGTCATATTATTTGTGTTGTTTTATACATACATGCAGTGCAAGGTTTATTGCGCTTGTCAAAACAATATAATTTACGACAGTTTTACTAACGATGACTAGGAATTTGTAAGCTAAACTAGAAAATCTTCTAGCATGTGCCCAATGTTATGTGTGTGTCCTAACTTGTGTCTTGTGAGAGGAAATCAATATCGTCTAGTATATCAAATTTCACAATTTCCTAGGTAAGCGGCAGAAAACAATTTAGAATTTATGTTATTGATAAAATTTTAATACAGTCGTCTTCCAACGAAATTGTTAGTATGGCACAATTATTAGTGAGCCAAGGCACCAAGAAAGTGTATAGCCCATTGATTCTAGTATAAATAGGGGAAACATAATCTTAGGGATTATATGTGCCAGGGTGACGTTTAAGAAACAAAAGAGGTCCAAAGGCGCACGTGACCGAATCACCCCAAAAGCCACCACTAACGCACCTCGCGGTGATTTTTGCAATTTCTCTGCAAAACGGTTGCCCACGCAGAAAACTTCATACTTATGTAATATATTTCTTATAAAATTGTCTACAAGTTGCGATACTTCTGTTACCGAAAGGTGTAATGGCTTTCGAGCAGTGAGCGATCAAATCTGGGGGTTGAGTCCAACTAGGCACGCGCTTCGCTTATACGTCTTTTTAATCTAAAATAAATGGACTAATAGCTTAATTATACAATTTGCCGAAATATGAAAAATATTTGAAATGTTTTTTTTATTTAAAAAGACATAAATAAGCCTATTAAATTATTGGTTTCCAAATTTTCCAATAATTTAATAAATAGGCTTATTTACTAAACTTCGAGTAGTTCTTTATTGCCGCTTATACACATAAAGGGGATGAAACTAGGATAAAATACGAGCATTAAACGACATCGAAAATTTAAATATATTTTAATGAAAATACCGTAAACGGTTCTCAGACTATCCGATTTCCAATGTGATCCGCTTTACGTGATCACTGAAATACTCCAAAAATATTTTTAAACATAAAAAGTGGTGTCCCCGAAATTTTTCTCAAGTTGAATGTGACTACTTGACTTATTGCCACGAACCTTTTCTTTTATTTCTAAGAATGAATCTTTAAGATATTCATACAGGCCCTAACATTTTTATTGATTTTTATTGATTAAGTATTTTTTATAATACGCCGGTCCTGGCAAGCTGCTTTGAATACGTCACGCCCTCGGTGTGTGCGCATTCTTCTTCCGAGAGCCGTTGTTTATAAATTCGCTTTCGCGGGTGCTTCTTATGTTTATTACGTTTATTAGTACGTTTAACAGTACATACGTTTTACGTATGTACTGTTTTACGTATGATAGTATCAACTTCTAGCGATTTTACGTTTTCACATGAGTAATACTAAAATAAAGTAAATAAAGTCAATATCCATTCTGGTGGGAATGGCTGGGGATTTTAGTGCTATTTTTTTTTTAAAATTAAGGGGCCTACTGTTTTTTTTGCCTTACTATTTGCGCTTAGTTATAATGCAATATTAAAGTAACAGTACTCATTTTAATGGTTATTTCATGTACTATAAAAAATATTCTACACATTTTTCCCGAAAAATAAGTAGATACAACAGTTTTCTTTTATTTAACGTTGAATACTTATAATATATCTACAATTGTAATTCGTATAGACTGTGTTTATGTACCCGGCCCCAACTGACTACATCGGAACGATGTACTGTGTAAAAGAAAAATGCCTAAACACAGGGAAAACAGAGAAATGCTCCAGAGCCTCATCTGCTTCGTTACAGTAGCAGCAGCAGCAGTGATAGTGCCAGTGACAAACTCATCGGCGTAAAAAGTCAAGAAACAGTGAAAAAAGGAAACTGTGAATAAAAAAATCGTTCCTCTAATTTTTTGCAATTATATGACGGGCAACCAACGTCAAATATATCTACTCTAATCCCGAAATTTGATCCAGTTACCATAGACATTAATGAAAGGATTGAAATTATCGAATATAACGTTCAAACTTATAATTGGCTCGGTAATTTTACGATATTTCAAACCACACAGGCACAGCCGAAACCTGGTATGACAACTTTAAACCGAGTAAGTTATGTTGGACAAAAGTTTACTTGGGAAGAGTGGAAAATATTTTAAAATCTACTTTTCACAGCCCACGTAGGTATAGCATATAAGTTACTAATGAATCTCGTGAGTAATAGGTCTATAGAAGGTTGCTCTCTATATGAATTTTATTTTAAGCACATTGCAAAATTTAATAAAATGAAACTAAACTTTTTAGGCGCCGATAAGGTGTCTTTAGTCATTGGGGCAATTAATGATGCTAACATAACTTGCTGCGGTAGAAGCAGCAAATATTGAATATCCGAATACTCTTGCCGCATACCTAGTTTATACCTAGTTTATACCTAAGTTGATATAAGAATAAAGTTTATACCGGAAAACCTAAAATATTGCCACCAGAAACTGATCAACCTAGTACGAGTGCTACCAAATCATTTACAGGGGTTTCAAGAAGTAAGTTTTATTACATGTGCATGTTGTGGGAAGAATGGCGACGACATAACTGTAGACAATGACTGTAGACAAAAAAATAAAATTTGTAATTTTTGTAGAAAAGAGGGGCATATTGAAAATAATTGTTTAAAAAAAAGGAGCTATTACGCAAATAGATAAAGTTAAATTAAATATCACACTTTATGTAATCGAAAATAACAATTTAGATAGTGACGTTCTTATTGGGAGAAATTTCACAGAAGAAATATCATTTATCATCGTATTGATGAAAATCTTATCTTTAAAAATAGAGAAAACACTCCTCAATTATTGTTGCAAACCATTAAGAGGTAAGTTGTCGGAACAACAAGAGATTAATCTTGACAACATTTTATTAAAATATAGACGGTGTGTTTTTATGAATATTAAGACTATTGGTAAGGCACATTCAGTTTATTTGACAAATTATCTGATTACCGATGGGTTCTATTTTTACAAGATTTTTCTTTTAAAATCGAACATAAAGCAGGTACTCACTTAAATGCAACATGTAGATGCTTTGAGCAGGATTTTCGAAAATCAGATCGCGTACAAAATATGTCATTCATTCAAGATGATTACGGGAAAGATATTTCCCGTAATGATATTTACGGGAAAGGCCAAAGTTGCCTGGCAAAAGTTCGCCATCAAAGGCAAAAGTTCGCCTGGCAAAAGTGAACACACATATTCAAAGAATTTCTCTCAATAGCAAAATTTTACCTTAATGGAGACACTCTCTCAGCAATAAGAATAGCACACATTAAAAGAACTTCTCTCAATGACAAAATTTTATTTTTCTATTTTTATTTCTAAGGTTAACGATAGCTCGCCGCAACAAGCCTTATGAAAGTTACGGTTGAAGGTGGCGTATTCCATTAGGTCCATTTTGTATTGTAATATTTTAATGGTACTGTTTCTTCTATAACCTCTCAAGGTTAACAAAGAATGGCCGCTCGGGACTATCGCCAACACAGGATGGACGTGCGGACAGCAACGAATCAGCCGGGTTATCTAATAGAGATTGTTGTAATATACAAAAACCGTATACTAAGGAATATTTTTGTATGATTATATAATTAGTCTTTGTCAAACAATCGTTGAATGCACATCATTGTAATTATGTTCCAAGAATTTTGGTATTAATATACAATTGTAAATCATATACAGTGTCTTGGTGTACCTGGCTCCAACTGACTACATAAGTAACAAGCAGCTTGTGTGGAATAAAATTGTTTTCGATAACTTTTTAAATGTTACACGGTATGAAGGATATTCAGAACAAGTGCGCAGTAAGTTTTAAACAGTTTAACAAAAATTTGAAAACCATTGCAGATGCATTAAAAGAAAATAGTAGCTTGCACATTATAAAATTTCAGGAAAACGTATAATTAAATATGCATATAGTTACCAGTTGACGCTATTTTATATTTAGGAAAAAGGAGTTGGCTTTTCGTGCATGGCCATGATGAAAATATTGATTCCTTAAATCGCGGAAATTTTAAAGAATTATTAAAATCCTCGTTAAAATCTTATGTGAAAAGGAGCTCCATAGATATATAAAATCACTACGAAACAATTTAAGCCACATTTTCTCTACAAAACAATACAAAACGAAATTGTGCAACGTACTGATTATTTTCAGGAAAATATATCAAAAGAAATACATGAAGCGTTTTTTTCGGTTCAAGTGAATGATAGGACAGACATTCTGCAAATATCACAAAGCTCTAATGTCTAAGAATATGTTAATTTTAAAATATGTAAATTAGTGGAACGATTTTTTTATGTTAGTGCAGATCGTACAGCTGAAACATTATTTAACCTCGTACACCTTTCTTTGGAACTATAATTATAAATCAAATTTGATCGCTCAGTGATACGACGGCGCGGGTGTTATCTCATCGCTTAACTTTAGTTTTGCAACAAACTGTTACAAACATTTCTTAAGGTATATATTTATTAAAGTATGCGGAATTAATTTTTCCGTCCGTCGGCCAAAAACCGTATGCAGCTGATTTTTTGCAAAAACGGTTCACCTATTTCAGAACCCACGAGCCGCCACTGGCATATTATTCCTTCTGCTTTCTAATAGGTATAACTATAGCTTCCAACGTAACTGTGGGAGGCTGTGGTTTAACCCATATCTGTAAACCACCATAATAATACAAGAACTGAGATATTTCAACTTGACTATATCTTTACGTGTTTTGCGTCACCAATAATGCTGTAGCAAATTAAATTGGGGCAGACAGAGAGAACAACAAATGCTATATATTATGGAATGGTACGCTAATAGTATGATGGTCCGCAGACTAGGAGACTTGTTGAAGCAGCGGCCATTAATTCAGTGGCTAGTTGTATGGTTGTGATGATCACTTGTTGGTGTGTTAATATTTCAAGCGTACTTGGCCGACGCTCTATTCGCGGTCATCCTCGCTAATTGTGCGATACGTTTTGCCAGCATGGATAATTGATGGCGATAAAATGGGCATCTATCGGCCGTAACGAGATTCTATTGCTGAAACCCAATTAAATTTACGACAGTCTATACCTATCTTTATAAAACCTGATCACTGACCGTCTGCTACTTATGTCCAGGCTGGACAGTGTAATTCGGTAGCCGTGGAGTATAATAATTATAGACTAGATGTATTGCCATTGCTCTCGTGAGGATCAATTAGCGGCTTTAATTGGTAAAAATTTAGATTTATGTGTCAAAGTTGTACGTTAAATTGGTCATGATTTAATGGTATTTAAACAATGGTAACAAAATCTACACATTTGCAATGAGTCATTGTTAATATTAAATAATCTCAATATCGCTTATCATTAGGGTCCATTCATAATCTATTTAATCCGTCGGAAAGCCCTGTCTAGGATGCAGAGTAAAAAAAGAGGTCTCACCAAATGGGACCTTCACCATAAATGCATGTTTTTTTACATTGAAAATGGAAATTGTCTATTCTCTCCATTGGTGGAGACCGAAGATCGGCAAAAAACTGAAAAAAAGGGAAATATATTTTTTTTACTTTCAAAACTCATAACTTTTTTTGTAAAAAGGTAGAACAACTTTTTTAGAAGAATTTAGAGGAATTTTTTTAAAATTTTATTCCTCATTCAATTTCATTTATTTTGATAAATATTTCATTTAAAAAAATTAGAAACTACCTATATTTAAAAAAAGGGTAATATTTAAAAAAAACTCGCCTTGCAAAGACATAATGCAAAGAGCTTTAAATGTTTTTTTTTTTCGAAAACTGCGCAATTTAATGGACTTATTAATGGCAATTTAATGGACATTTTATCTCAATAGGCCTTTTCATGACATTTCCTTTATTGCTTTATGTGATAGTATGTTATAAAAAAATCCGCCGTATTTTATAATTTTTTTTTTCGAGGACGATTCCTATCTATTTTTTTTTAAAAGTGCATACTTGACGTCACATATCCTTCCTTAGTGGTATCATAGAGCCTACGACCTTGAACATAACACAACCATACTAAAATCATCTCTCGGCAGATTTTCTGCACTATCCTAGCTTTATTTTCTTATAATGTACAGAAACAAAGCAAAACACAATTGGTAGATGAACGCATACAACATAACCACAAAACTAAGCGTAAACAACTACAGCTGTGGGCATGGGCTATTTAGGCGTTCTCACCAGAGATATACTCCATATATCTGGTTCTGCCAAATAATGCTGCCAACTGAATTTCAAGCTGTGTGACGTCACTCAGTCTCAAGGTCAAATGAGGTTCAAATTGCTATAATAAGTAATTATTTTTTTAATAAAACGCTGTGAGATTTATATTCGAATATCCGGCGCACGTTTCTTTAGCTCAGATTTTATAATATTTCTTGGGCTAATATATTTTGAGTAGCAGATTTTGAGATATTTTGAATCAGTTGCAAATAAATCATGTGTGTGCACACCGTATGTGTTCTCAAAAATGAGGTCGTATATTCAAATCAAATTCAGTAAATACATGAAATTAAAATTAAATTAAAATCAGTAGCATGTGACTATCGCACAGACTATAGTATATGCGCAAGCAAACACGCACGTCTGACCAACGAATAGACTATAGCGGAACGCCAACCAGCTACAGGCCTGATTGCTTAAAACGTAATACCATTATAACTAAATAATTAATCGGCACACAAAACTCTGATTCAAGCAATATTACAATAGACAAGTCACAATAATAATTATAGAGTATCGATCAACTAATAAACTTTGTCTAGATTCAAACATTAATGCGAAAGCATCAGTGTAAAAATGGGAATCACATAAATTGAAGTTACACAACAGAAAGTGAATCTGATGATATAATAGTGCTTAGAATTCTAAATTATATAAAGTGAACATCAAATTGCAAGAGTTTTAAGTGAAATTAAGTAAATTATATATTATGAATCAATCTGATTGGCCAGATCATAACATCACAACAAGAAATAAGTAAGGTAACTAGGAAGTGCAAATGTTTCTCATACATGCCCCGTAGTAATAATCAACAACTAAAAAGAGGAGACAAGGCGTTCGATGAGGCAACAGCCACGCTCCTAAGTCCTAAGTTTCATAAAATAGTAAATGTATAGTAATAATATTAAATTTGTGGTAAATAAGCAAGAACACTAGTGTACTAGGTATAGCAGCAGAAATAACTGCAAAAATAAGTGTTTTCGTCGTAATTAACAAGTAAGATGTGGAAGGCTTGGTAGCGTCCCAGCAGTAGAAGAGATCTGTGAGTAATATCAAGAAAAGGAAATAATTTTTAATAATTAAAAAAAGTGATAACTTTTTGTGCGTGGTGACAAAAAGCATTAACATAATTTTCAAAGGCAATAACAATTTCTAACTTTGCTAGTTTTAAGAAACATTGTGACAGAGGACTTGGTCCCATGTAATAGATATAAGTTACGTTTTGGTACGTTACGTTACGGTTTGTCGTAGGGTAGAAATAAGGTTTCATGATTTTGTTCGTTTTATTATCCAGATATTACAATAAATGCAGTCATATCCAATTAACTTCTTTAAAATACATTTCAGGAAACAATTTAAGACTACTTGACCTTTGAGCTTCAGTAAAATTCAATAAATTTAATAAAATATTCCAATATCATAAAATTCACTATTTTTAAAACGTAACTTCATTTTAAAATTAATCTTGCAAATAAATTTATCATAGACCTAATTGGACCCCCTCTAGGACTAAAGAGTGCTTACGTCTAAAGTGATCCTTCTATAACTAAAATAGAAATTAGTGTTCATAGACCTGGCGCCCATAAAACAGAGAATTCAATAGCGAAGAAATAGTGTAAGTAAGCAGATCAAATATTTCGTCATCATACTTTTACAATATCTCATATTATACAAATTTAGCTAAATCAACGTAGAACTACAAATCATACATTTCAAACATAGTAAATAATAAACCGTGCGAATTTAAAATTTCATAATTTCAATAGCCAACGCCAACGTAAGGGCATATAACCGAGTTTTAAAAAAACTCTTTTGAAAAAGGCCCAAAAAAGGGACCGAAACGTCAAGTAATATAATTATTCGTTTTGTTGTTACCATCCCAAGATAAACCATCTAAAAATAAATAAATATAGCAAATAAATAAGAAGATATATATATATATATATATATATATATATATATATATATATATATATATATATATATATATATATATATATATATATATATATATATATATATATATATATATATATATATATATATATATATATATATATATATATATATATATATATATATATATATATATATATATATATATATATGTATATATATATATATGTATATATATATATATATATATATATATATATATATATATATATATATATATATATATATATATATATATATATATATATATATATATATATATATATATATATATATATATATATATATATATTATAGTTCATCAAAGAGCACTGTAGCACTGTTTATGTTGACATAAAATGGTACCACGAACGGTATTTATAAAACGAATTGTAAAACTATATGTGAATGATGGATAAAATCTGCATTGTACCGTCTGAAAAGCGTTTAATCAAAGCCTAACAGCTATGCGGAAAGGAAATAATAGCAGCCCGTTTCATTATTTGGTAGGTACGTTTCAATTACTAACGAGGTAAATTACGTGTGTAACATTTTATTCAACTACATCGTTTACCGCGGCTTTACGTGTTTTTTTGTGCGTGCAAATAATTTACCTTGTGAGCAGCGGTGCATTAAAGCAGTATGATCCTGGTTGGCTGAATGTTGTGCAAATGTAACGCGGCGGCTAAACGGGCAGTGATGGAGCGCTCCACGGACTCCTGCCAAGTCGGAGGTCGCCAACGAAAAGTCGTCCTTATAAAATAACAAACCTTCCGACTCTCTTTTATCCGACAAATTGCATTACTCGCTTTCTTTAACTTTATCTGAGGTCGAGCCATTTACTTACTGACCGCAAGACGATGCTCTTTCTTTTGACAATTAAACTTTATCATGCAAAAAGCACTTAACTTATGGATCCTGCACTTTCCGAGTGTTGAAAACAGCATTATTCCTCCTCGCATTTCTCATAACTTATACAGTTTTCGTGTATTTTTCTTGCACTCCGAGATACGTATCATCAATCTTTTTGTATCCGTTATGGTAAATTATTTGATAAAACAACTGCATGTACTACGTAATATACCTAATATATAAGTACATATGCAGTTTAAATTTATCTCCGATCAATCTGTCAGAGCAGCTTTATTTATAGATGCGATAATTATATCGATAACTATTATTCTAAAAACTATGCACAGAATTTTTGGTAAATTTAATTAAAATGTAATTAATACAAGTATAATAGGGTGCCTCTTAAAAGTGAGACCACTTTGTCTCACTTATCATATGCCGATTTAACTCTTTCAAAAAAGTAGTGGATACGATTTTTGTTCAGTTTGTATTCTGAAAACGTATATAAAAATCTCCTAAAATATACGGGTTATAAATTTTATTTTCAGACCAAAACCTTAATTTTCTCAATCCAAAAATATGTAGTTAATTGTTATATAACCACTCTATACCTGTTGAATATCGGAATGAATATCTAGGTATTTTTTTACGCTAATACCTAAGTAAGATAGGGCCGTCATACTGACGTCCGTTTTTGGTCATATTTCTCTGACCAAAAATTATTACGTAAAATACGTCTGGCGTACCTTAATACGACGTCAAATAGTCACGGCCTGAAAAATTATATTATTAATCCTCACTTACAGGGTGATGACAAAGATCACAAAGTTTTCTTTATCTGTGATGATTCGAAGGCTACTGTGGTTTTAAGTATATTTGCTCACTACTGTTTCACCAGGATCAACAAATCAACAAATTTGCAACTTTGATATTTAAAATGTGTCCTGCTTGCTGCTATTAGGAGAGACCGAACCGAGATCAAAGCAAATAAATACTTCTCTAAAACAGTGATCTCCGGATTTTAATTACCCTGCCAACATAGTAACATACTCAATACTCATGGCAACTCTTTGAAACAGAGCCAAAAAGTACTCATTTCAAGGACTCAATTGAGTCCGTAAAATAGCTATTTTTGGGAACGCACATAAAAATAAGTTATTTATGCAAAAATCAATAATCAATTTGTGCATCAAACGTGGAAATATAAAAATACTCCGTATGCGGAAAAGACTTTTCCTACGAGATGCACGTGATTTATTTAAATAGTGTTTTGAAAATAGCTTAAATTATGAATTTCGAAAATGTGAATAAAAAATCCTGAGGAAATTTTGACAAAGGAACGAGTTTCTTTATTAAATTCTTGTTAATGTTATTGTGTCAGTGATTTGTGAAAAATGTCCGAATCTTCTGCTTCCAATGATAACATGGAAGATGATATAGATGAATGAGCAAAAAATTTCCCACACTCTTAACACATTACATTACAACACATTGAAACAACCTTAACTTACCATTTTCTGTTCGACCGACAGGTTCGGGATAAATCACAGCTGTATCACTCCTCTGCAAATATTCCTGGATCGTCTCGTCGTCCTCAACTTGCTCTCCCACTGCTGCTTTGGCAGATATTAGATAATTCGGTGGCACATCTTCCGCCGATCCACCAGTCTTTATTACCGATGGTGGGCTGTGCATACTAAGACTGTTGTTGGAAATTTCTTCAGGTACTATGTCCTTCAGGAGGCCTTTTATTCGCTTTTCCAGACGCTCGGGGCTGGCTAGAATTTCGTTGTGGTTGTCGTCTGGCGTTATAATAGTAGTTGTAGGCACTGGAAGTTCGGTAAGCATGTTGAGATGATCACTGGTGTCGTTCACTTCCACTGAAATAAATACAGAACAATTAATGGCAACTATGACATTAATGCAACGAGTATACTCGTATATGGATTACGGTTTCAATACGTTAATTGAATAAAACCATTTCTTTGTAGAACTTTAAAACAGTAGCAAAGACAGTGAGGAGACCGATTAGAGAAGGCTATTCCGACGCGAAATGGAATTTCGTGGCCGCTACGGAGGACGCGAAATGCCAACTTCGCGTCCGGTTGCATAAAAATATGTTTATTATACCTATTACATAGCTGTTAAACCAGCTACGCATTGTGGAAAACGTTTCCACTATACAATATGACTAGGTAGCGGGATATATTCGATAATTTTCCGCGCTATCATACAAGTATTTGTTGTTGCCATGAAAAGTTTTCTGTTTCAACAAACACGAGCATAAGATTGCAAGGAAAGTTTTCTCAAGATTTGCCACGTGTTATATGTGGCGAGAGAATTGTACGAACTAATATTTAAAATAAAACAATTACCATGACATTTAATTTAAGTTGTCACTCATTTTGTAATGATGAGGTAAAATGTTAAAATGTGTTTGCAGTTTGGAACCGAATAATTAGAAATTATTAATTGATGCTAATTGATAACAGTATACCAAATAATTATTAATAACTATTTTTTACCCAATTTTGTGGTAATAAAATTGCTCTAATAAATAGCCTACAACTTCGCCAATCAGGTAATCAAACTTCCCCTTCTCACAAAATAAAATATCACTTTCAGCACATATCAAAAATAACTATTTTATTTGTACATGTATTCTCAAACTAAAAAATGTATTAATTTGTTATCTTCATAATTAAAATTATTTGTTATAATTATTTCAGTGTTCAATGCAACTTTATTACACGGGGAAAATAAATATATTACACCCATTTAATGACGTAGGTGATATAAAATATGATAAAGTTTTATAGACTGTAGATACATATAACGTTGTTTATGGTAGAAAAATGAAGCTCTTTTATCCTCGTTTCGTAGCCGATTGGTTTGAGAACATAAACGTAATAGACTGTTAGAAAATTGATAGCAGGAGTAAAGGTGAAAAGCGATCGTGATTCGGTGCTAAACTACCAAAGAAGATTGGTTTCGTGCTTCGTGCAGGAATCGCCCGGTAAATCTAGCTCCGGTATCTTTTTGAGGCCGTGGATAGATCTGGTTAGCCTCGGACGTTTCTCTACACGCGTGTCGTCGCATAATCAAATGGGATTGGAGCGGAGCGGAGGAGCTGCGGTGCATTCGGACAAAAGGTTTCCCGATGTCCTAAGCTTTTCTTTTACTCTCGTAGTAGCGGTTGATTTACGTAGTAGCGGTTTATTTACGGGTCATATAATAAAACCAATGCAATCGTCCCCGATTTAAATTTAGACGATTATCAATTTTTATCACTGTGAAACTGATGCTGACATACTTTTAAAATGTCAGCAATAAGTGAGAGCAAAATAAAATGCCCCAATATGTTTGGAACCACCCATTTTGCTAAATAATCGTAACATAATCGTATTACTAGGATTAGGAAGCAGAATATTTGAAATTTTGTAACTAATTGTTATGAATCTATTAATATAATAAAAAACATTGAAATGAAAACAATACTACCAAATATCGCCAAACAAGCAAATAATAACCTATCATATAATATGTTCATATTTTTCCCAAATTACAAAGAAGGAACCACGTTACAACTTAAAAAATCAAGCTTAAATTCACTTTTCTTAGAAAAGTCACTTTTCTTAGAAATCATTTAAGTAACACATTATATGCTAAATCCCTAAGATTTCAAATAGAAAGTATTACTATGAAAGACTTCAATGAGACCACAAGTTATCCTAAGAACATGATTAAACTGTGCACCGTAGGTGAAATACTTTGAAAAAAGAATACAAAAGGCCAACACCTCATATGAGCAGTGCCGCAGAACCATAGGTAATTATACCCAAGGTGGTCATGTAGATCTCCACTGGTATCATAGAACCAATGATGGTCTATGCTGGAGGTGTTGTCGGGTGGCCTAAAAGTCGACAAATCTAAACACAAATCTGGTGGCAAAATCTAATGGTCTAAAAGTCGACAAAGCTATGCTAAGTTATAAAGAGTTGCCTGTCTGAGTATAAACCTGAGCTATGCGAACAACACCAACAAGAGGAATGAAGATGATGCTGTGTCTCCCACAGCTATACCTACATCTGGAAGACGTGGCTTTGACTTCCATGGCTCGCTTCAAAGCTATTGGTATACAACTAAAGACAAGCTATGGTCAAACTACACGCCCGCGCCGCCAGTAGACCGAGGCTACGTATTCTCCCTGTTAACCTGAAAGTATCTGCTAGTAAACGGCAATAGGTAATTAATGTATGGTTTATCGAATCTAATCGGTGTCTATTATATTCTTTCACCGTGGTATTATTGCCGCTGAGATAACCTGGCTGAGGTCTCCCAACCTATGACCCCCATACACCGAAATCCATTGGTGTTAAGTCTGACAATCTATCTAGCCATTCTGCTACTCCAAAAGTCCTCCAATCCATCGGTTAGGAAACGAGCATAATCAGCTGTGAGCATAATTAGCTGGTGATTCATCCTGTTGGACCCAGATGGTGTCATTCGGAACATCTGGATCTTCTGGACGTGGATATAAAACTGCCAGATCTGGTATAAGCTCATCTCTTGAGAACTTGCCAGAAAGATCTTTGCCAGTACACGATCATTGCCTGTCCAAATTTTGACTTTTTGTGGATATTGGGTATGATTCGCATTCATCTTTATTCTAATGATTTGTAGGTCATCATTTGCGGCGGAGATACATTGAATAAGTTACCAGGGAATACAAACATTAATAATAAATATTAATAGTATCGCTTCTCGATATGGTTTCGCAGAGATGCATTTGATGTGACACTAACACCGAAGCTGTTTCCACAAACACTGTTAACTCGTAAAACTGTTATATGGCTAATTTAATTGTCAGCGGCTACTTGACGTAAGGAACCTATAGAAATTTCTAGGATACCTTAAAAGGTGGTAACTTTTTCATCGTCTTCAGCATCTGTTGGGTGTCTTGGTAAAGGTTTTTAGATGTATTTTAGATGATAATTTTAGATATAGTTAATTCATTATGAAATGGATGGTAAATGTTGGCGTTTGTCTTGGCAAAGGTTTGTGGCTAA